>VONZ01002985.1:0-31537 GCA_012976165.1 Labeo catla | reverse complement strand
TCAGAAAACGTTACTTTAGACAGTTTCATGAATACAGCTGACCTATATTAAAAAAAAATTTACATGCATGAAAGGAATGTTATTTGTGATGCATAAAGACATTTCTTGATGTGTTAGAAGTTTTCTTCATATCAACTTTAGTTAAAGCCTAAGTGCATGAAACGCATAGTTAAGGCCTTCTAGGAACGCCAGTACTGCTTTTATGCATCTCGGCTCATGAAACGAAGGCTTGCTCAGAAATGCTCTCAAACGTCCTTTCTCAGTCAGAAAACGTTAGTTTAGGCAGTTTCATGAATACAGGTGAGCTATATGAAAAATTTTTACATGCATGAAAGAAATGTTATTTCTAATGCAGAAAGACATTTCTTGATGTGCAAGAAGATTTCTTTATGTCAACTTTAGTTAAATCCTAAGTGCATGAAACGCCTGCTTAAGGCCTTCTAGTAACGCCAATACTACTTTTATGCATCTCGGCTCGTGAAACTAAGGCTTGCTCAGAAATGCTGTAAAACGTCTTTTCTCAGTCAGAAAACGTTAGTTTAGACCGTTTCATGAATACAGCTGAGCTATATGAAAAATTTATACATGCATGAAAGAAATGTTATTTATAATGCAGAAAGACATTTCTTGATGTGTTAGAAGTTTTCTTCTCATCAAATTTAGTTAATGCCTCGGTGCATTAAACGTCTGGTTAAGGCCTGCTAGGAACGCCAATACTGCTTTTATGCATCTCGGCTCATAATTTGAAGGCTCGCTCAGAAATGCTCTCAAACGTCTTTTCTCATTCAGAAAACGTTAGTTTAGGCAGTTTCATGAATACAGGCTGACCTATAAGAAAAATTTTTACATGCCTGAAAGGAATGTTATTTCTAATGCAGAAAGACATTTCTTGATGTGTTAGAAGTTTTCTTCATATCAACTTTAGTTAAAGACTAAGTGCATGAAACACATAGTTGAGGCCTTCTTGGAACGCCAATACTGCTTTTATGCATCACGGCTCATGAAACGAAGGCTTCCTCAGAAATGACCTCAAACGTCTTTTCTCAGTCAGAAAACGTTAGTTTAGGCAGTTTCATGAATACAGCTGAGCTATATGAGAAATTTATACATGCATGAAAGAAATGTTATTTGTAATGCAGAAAGACATTTCTTGATGTGTTAGAAGTTTTCTTCATATCAACTTTAGTTAAAGCCTAAGTGCATGAAACGCATAGTTAAGGCCTTCTAGGAAAGCCAATACTGCTTTTATGCATCTCGGCTCATAATTCGAAGGCTCGCTTAGAAATGCTCTCAAACGTCTTTTCTCAGTCAGAAAACGTTAGTTTAGGCAGTTTCATGAATACAGGCTGACCTGTAAGACAAATTTTTACATGCATGAAAGGAATGTTATTTGTAATGCAGAAAGACATTTCTTGATGTGTTAGAAGTTTTCTTCATATCAACTTTAGTTAAAGCCTAAGTGCATGAAACGCATAGTTAAGGCCTTCTAGGAAAGCCAATACTGCTTTTATGCATCTCGGCTCATAATTCGAAGGCTCGCTTAGAAATGCTCTCAAACGTCTTTTCTCAGTCAGAAAACGTCTTTTCTCAGTCAGAAAACGTTAGTTTATGCAGTTTCATGAATACAGGCTGACCTGTAAGAAAAATTTTTACATGCATGAAAGGAATGTTATTTGTAATGCAGAAAGACATTTCTTGATGTGTTAGAAGTTTTCTTCATATCAACTTTAGTTAGATCCTAAGTGCATGAAGCGCCTGGTTAAGGCCTTCTAGTAACGCCAATACTACTTTTATGCATCTCGACTCGTGAAACTAAGCCTTGCTCAGAAATGGTCTAAAACATCTTTTCTCAGTGAGAAAACGTTAGTTTAGGCAGTTTCATGAATACAGCTGAGCTATATGAGAAATTTATACATACATGAAAGAAATAGTATTTGTAATGCAGAAAGACATTTCTTGATGTGTTAGAAGTTTTCTTCATATCAACTTTAGTTAAAGCCTAAGTACATGAAACGCATAGTTAAGGCCTTCTAGGAACGCCAATACTGCTTTTATGCATCCCGGCTCATAATTCGAAGGTTTGCTCAGAAATGCTCTCAAACGTCTTTTCTCAGTCAGAAAATGTCTTTTCTTAGTCAGAAAACGTTACTTTAGACAGTTTCATGAATACAGCTGACCTATATTAAAAAAAAAATTTACATGCATGAAAGGAATGTTATTTGTGATGCAAAAAGACATTTCTTGATGTGTTAGAAGTTTTCTTCTCATCAAATTTAGTTAATGCCTCGGTGCATTAAACGTCTGGTTAAGGCCTTCTAGGAACGCCAATACTGCTTTTATGCATCACGGCTCATGAAAAGAAGGCTCGCTTAGAAATGCTCTCAAACGTCTTTTCTCAGTAAAAAAAACGTTAGTTTATGCAGTTTCATGAATACAGGCTGACCTGTAAGAAAAATTTTTACATGCATGAAAGGAATGTTATTTGTAATGCAGAAAGACATTTCTTGATGTGTTAGAAGTTTTCTTCATATCAACTTTAGTTAAAGCCTAAGTGCATGAAACGCATAGTTGAGGCCTTCTAGGAACGTCAATGCTGCTTTTATGCATCCCGGCTCATAATTCGAAGGCTTCCTCAGAAATGCTCTCAAACGTCTTTTCTCAGTCAGAAAACATCTTTTCTTAGTCAGAAAACTTTAGTTTAGACAGTTTCATAAATACAGCTGAGCTATATGAAAAATGTATACATGCATGAAAGGAATGTTATTTGTGATGCAGAAAGACATTTCTTGATGTGTTAGAAGTTTTCTTCATATCAACTTTAGTTAAAGCCTAAGTGCATGAAACACATAGTTGAGGCCTTCTAGGAACGCCAATACTGCTTTTATGCATCTCGGCTCATAATTCGAAGGCTCGCTTAGAAATGCTCTCAAGCGTCTTTTCTCAGTAAGAAAACGTCTCTTTCTTAGTCAGAAAACTTGAAGGTTTAGACAGTTTCATTAATACAGCTGGAGCTATATGAAAATGTATTACGCATGAAAGGAATGTTATTTGTGATGCAGAAAGACATTTCTTGATGTGTTAGAAGTTTTCTTCATATCAACTTTAGTTAAAGCCCCAAGTGCATGAAACGCATAGTTAAGGCCTTCTAGGAACGCCAATACTGCTTTTATGCACTTCGCTCATGAACGTATTGCTCAGAAATGCTCTCAAACGCCTTTTCTCAGTCAGAAAACGCTAGTTTAGACAGTTTCATGAATACAGCTGAGCTATATGAAAAATTTTTACATGCATGAAAGAAATGGTATTTCTAATGCAGAAAGACATTTCTTGATGTGTTAGAAGTTTTCTTCATATCAACTTTAGTTAAAGCCTAAGTGCATGAAACGCCTGGTTAAGGCCTTCTAGTAACGCCAATACTACTTTTATGCATCCCGGCTCATTAAACGAAGGCTCGCTCAGAAATGCTCTCAAACGTCTTTTCTCAGTCAGAAAACGTTAGTTTAGGCAGTTTCATGAATACAGCTGAGCTATATGAAAATTTTACATGCATGAAAGAAATGGTATTTCTAATGCAGAAAGACATTTCTTGATGTGTTAGAAGTTTTCTTCATCAAATTTAGTTACCTCGCGTAATAAACGCATAGTTAAGGCCTTCTAGGAACGCCAATACTGCTTTTATGCATCCCGGCTGATAATTCGAAGGCTTGCTCAGAAATGCGCTCAAACGTCTTTTCTTAGTCAGAAAACGTTACTTTAGGCAGTTTCATGAATACAGCTGAGCTATATGAAAAATTTTTACATGCATGAAAGAAATGTTATTTCTAATGCAGAAAGACATTTCTTGATTTGTAAGAAGTTTTCTTTATGTCAACTTTAGTTAAATCCTAAGTGCATGAAACGCCTGGTTAAGGCCTTCTAGTAACGCCAATACTAATTTTATGCATCTCGGCTCGTGAAACTAAGGCTTGCTCAGAAATGCTGTAAAACGTCTTTTCTCAGTCAGAAAACGTTAGTTTAGCCAGTTTCATGAATACAGCTGAGCTATATGAGAAATTTATACATACATGAAAGAAATGGTATTTGTAATGCAGAAAGACATTTCTTGATGTGTTAGAAGTTTTCTTCATATCAATTTTAGTTAAATCCTAAGTGCATAAAACGCCTGGTTAAGGCCTTCTACTAACGCCAATACTACTTTTATGCATCCCGGCTCATAATTCGAAGGTTTACTCAGAAATGCTCTCAAACGTCTTTTCTCAGTCAGAAAACGTCTTTTCTTAGTCAGAAAACGTTACTTTAGACAGTTTCATGAATACAGCTGACCTATATTAAAAAAAAATTTACATGCATGAAAGGAATGTCATTTGTGATGCAGAAAGACATTTCTTGATGTGTTAGAAGTTTTCTTCATATCAACTTTAGTTAAAGCCTAAGTGCATGAAACGCATTGTTAAGGCCTTCTAGGAATGCCAATACTGCTTTTATGCATCTCGGCTCATGAAAGGAAGGCTTGCTCAGAAATGCTCTCAAACGTCTTTTCTCAGTCAGAAAACGTTAGTTTAGGCAGTTTCATGAATACAGCTGAGCTATATGAAAAATTTATACATGCATGAATGAAATGTTATTTATAATGCAGAAAGACATTTCTTGATGTGTTAGAAGTTTTCTTTAC
This sequence comes from Labeo catla, assembly GCA_012976165.1. Classification (NCBI taxonomy): domain Eukaryota; kingdom Metazoa; phylum Chordata; class Actinopteri; order Cypriniformes; family Cyprinidae; genus Labeo; species Labeo catla. The sequence goes on along the minus strand of VONZ01002985.1, from coordinate 26,865 downwards.
ATCAAATTTAGCTAATGCCTCGGTGCATTAAACATCTGGTTAAGGCCTTCTAGGAACGCCAATACTACTTTTATACCACTATAATTCGGTTAGTTCGCTTAGAAATGCTCTCAAACGCCTTTTTCTCAGTCAGAAAACGCCTTTTCTTAGTCAGAAAACTTTAGTTTAGACAGTTTTACGAATACAGCTGAGCTATATGAAAATGTATACACGCAATGAAAGGAATGTTATTTGTGATGCAGAGACATTTCTGATGTGTTAGAAGTTTTCTTCATATATCAACTTTAGTTAAAGCCTAAGTGCATGAAAACGCGATAGTTATACCTTCTAGGAACGCCAATACCGCTTTTATGCATCTCGGCTCATGAAACGAAGGTTTGCTCAGAAATGCTCTCAAACGCCTTTCTCAGTCAGGAAAACGCATTAGGCAGTTTCATGAATACAGCCGAGCTTATGAAAATTTTGAGTATGCATGAAAGCAATGGAAATGCAGAAAGACATTTCTTGATTTGTAAGAAGTTTTCTTTATGTCAACTTTAGTTAAATCTTATGCATGAAACGCCTGGTTGAGGCCTCTATAACGCCAATACCAATTTTATGCATCTCGCTCGTGGAAACTAAGGCTTGCTCAGAAATGCTGTAAACGGCCTTTTCTCAATCAGAAAACGTTAGTTTAGGTAGTTTCATGAATACAGCTGAGCTATATGCGAAAAATTTTATATGCATGAAAGAAATGGTATTTCTAATGCAGAAAGACATTTCTTGATGTGTTAGAAGTTTTCTTCTCATCAAATTTAGTTAATGCCTCGGTGCATTAAACGTCTGGTTAAGGCCTTCTAGGAACGCCAATACTGCTTTTATGCATCTCGGCTCATAATTCGAAGGCTCGCTCAGAAATTCTCTCAAACGTCTTTTCTCATTCAGAAAACGTTAGTTTAGGCAGTTTCATGAATACAGGCTGACCTATAAGAAAAATTTTTACATGCATGAAAGGAATGTTATTTCTAATGCAGAAAGGCATTTCTTGATGTGTTAGAAGTTTTCTTCATATCAACTTTAGTTAAAGCCTAAGTGCATGAAACACATAGTTGAGGCCTTCTAGGAACGCCAATACTGCTTTTATGCATCACGGCTCATAATTCGAAGGCTCACTCAGAAATGCTCTCAAACGTCTTTTCTCATTCAGAAAACGTTAGTTTAGGCAGTTTCATGAATACAGGCTGAGCTATATGAAAAATTTATACATGCATGAAAGAAATGTTATTTGTAATGCAGAAAGACATTTCTTGATGTGTTAGAAGTTTTCTTCATATCAACTTTAGTTAAATCCTAAGTGCATGAAACTCCTGGTTAAGGCCTTCTAGTAACGCCAATACTACTTTTATGCATCTCGACTCGTGAAACTAAGCCTTGCTCAGAAATGGTCTAAAACGTCTTTTCTCAGTCAGAAAACGTTAGTTTAGACATTTTCATGAATACAGCTGAGCTATATGAAAAATTTATACATGCATGAAAGAAATGTTATTTCTAATGCAGAAAGACATTTCTTGATGTGTTAGAAGTTTTCTTCATATCAACTTTAGTTAAAGCCTAAGTGCATGAAACGCATAGTTAATGCCTTCTAAGAACGCCAATACTGCTTTTATGCATCTTGGCTCATGAAACGAAGGCTTGCTCAGAAATGCTCTCAAACGTCTTTTCTCAGTCAGAAAACGTTAGTTTAGGCAGTTTCATGAATACAGCTGAGCTATATGAAAATTTTTTACATGCATGAAAGAAATGTTATTTCTAATGCAGAAAGACATTTCTTGATTTGTAAGAAGTTTTCTTTATGTCAACTTTAGTTAAATCCTAAGTGCATGAAACGCCTGGTTAAGGCCTTCTAGTAACACCAATACTAATTTTATGCATGTCGGCTCGTGAAACTAAGGCTTGCTCAGAAATGCTGTAAAACGTCTTTTCTCAGTCAGAAAACGTTAGTTTAGACAGTTTCATGAATACAGCTGAGCTATATGAAAAATTTATACATGCATGAAAGAAATGTTATTTATAATGCAGAAAGACATTTCTTGATGCGTTAGAAGTTTTCTTCTCATCAAATTTAGTTAATGCCTCGGTGCATTAAACGTCTGGTTAAGGCTGTTGGATTACAAATTTCTAAAAGGTTATGTATATTGTGATTTAGCAGACAGCCCAAGCCCTGAGACGGTAACCTTTTGTCTTTATACATTTCCTGAGCATCTGGCAGGTTTCCCAAGTTAAGTGTGAAGTCTAAGCTCAAGGTACAACCGTGCCTTTTGTTTAGTACCTTTGCATTTGAATGACACTTGTATGCTAAATAGATCAAGGCTGGGAAAAATCTTTTACTGGGCTGATTTCCTGTATCACATTTGCATGCTTTGTTTAGATTGATTCCACCTCTATGTACTCCGCCTCCTTCAAACCTATATACTTTGCTGTGCTGAGATATTGTCAGACTTTTTTGAAGACTGCAGTGCAGAGCAGCGAGTATCTGAATAAAGAGAAACTTCTGCTTCAAGATATCCAAAAACGTCTCCTGGTCTCTAAGAAAAAATTCACAACAGTTTTGGTGCCGTGACCCGGATAGAGCTCCTCACCTGAATCCAGATTGAAACTTCAAGCTCAACAAAGATCTGACTTTGGTCCAGACTGAATTCCAGAAACTTTTTTCAGCTCAACAACGATTTGGTGAGTGTTACTCTATTCAAAGAACCACTACAGACCAGTACATGTGGTTAGCCTCTGCGCCGCCAGAGAAGTGTTAACAAACAGCTGCAGGGTTTGGTTAACAGACTAGTTTTCCTCTATTCAGATAGAGAAGATTAGCATTACGTGCTAATATCTGTTATCCTTTGTTTCGGCAGAGAAGAATTGTTGATCCTCTCTTCAGGGAGAGAAGTTTAGCGTAAAGTGCTAATATCTGTTACCCTCTGTTTAGGCAGAGAAGACTAGTGTAAAGTGCTAGTAGTTTGTGTTGTAGTTTGTGTTGTCTTCTGTTAATTCAGGAAAGGTTAACTATAGTTGATCTGTGTTAACAAGCGTACCCTCTGTTGATCAGAGAAGTTTTAGTGTTGTGATTGTGTGGTAACAAAGAAACTCACAAAATGGTTAGAAAGAACACTAGGCTGATCCCCACAACTGAAAAAGGTGGTCTCGCAACTCCTTTGTGGTCAGATAGCGAATTCAAATCACTGTTAGGAGTGCAAATGAACCTAATAGTAACTGAAAAAGTTAGACAAGAATTGACTAAGAAATATGAGATCCATCCAGACAAGACTTGGTCTGTAGATGAGTGTAAAAAAGTACTTGTAGCATGTATTCGTAAGAACAATGTGAAAGGCATTATCTGCTGCCACAGAGAATTTGGTTTAGCGCTAGCTACACAACAGTCTCAGCGTAACTCAGAGCTAGAGGAACAGAACAAAGAGCTCCGGGCTAAAATATCCGCTTTGACTAAGAAATTGAACCGCAACAAAGCTTTAGAAAAAACTGATATGGAAGTTAGTCAGCCTGATAACATTTATCCTGACCTACAAGCTTTCTTTGAAACAGATGTAGCCATCCAATCAGTAACTGATGTGCCTGTAGATTCAGTGAATGTTTGTGGTGCTGGGAGAAGATCTCAGGGAATTGAGGGAATTGAAAGTGTTCCTCCCAACTCTGCTGTAGTCCAGGTTCAAGCAATTGCACAAATGCTGGAACCTAAAGATATAGAGAGATTGTCCCAGGGCTTACCCTCAGCACGCACAAATTTTTGTGAATTTAGAAGAGCACTGATTAGCAAAATGCGTCTCTACGACATGTCGTTAGTAGAAGTCACACAGCTGATGTCACAAATTCTAACTGAATCTGAATTCAACAGTTTTGAGTCTGCTGTTACTTCTGAACTACGACATGCCAGTAGAGCGGATTTGAGAGAAGGTGTTTTGAAAATTCTAAAGAATATTATGGGACCCAAAATAGACTGGTCCAGAATCACTAACTGTGTACAAAAGAAAGAGGAAACTGTAAGTGAATACACTGAGAAGTTTTGCCAGTCAGCCGTAACTTACAGTGGAATAGTTGATGATCCTGAAAGTGTGCTAGATGACAAAGGACCCCTAGTCCGCATATGGTCAGATGGCCTTGTAGCTGAGTACAGAAAAGCCTTGCCATTCCTAGATCTAACTTGGTCTAACAAAACTCTCAGAAGTAACTTAGACACGTTAGCTACTTGGGAAAGAGATTCTGATGTTAAGGCAAAAGTGAGAGTAGCAGCAGCTACGTTTAGCACAACAAATCGAGACAAGAGATGGTCTAAAACAGAAGGGAAATGCAATTATTGTGGAAAACTAGGACATTGGGAGAAAGAGTGTAGGAAGAAGTTGCAAGATAATAAAAGAAATGCTATGCATAATTCTGCTCCTTCTCAGCCCGCCTACAACCCTGTAGTAGTTCCACCAGTGACCAGTGAAACGTTAGGACAGCTCGCTCAGGCTCTTCTAAGAGCACAAAAAGAGCAGGAAAAAAACTAATTGTTGGGGCTGTGAGTAGCTACCTTTCCCCTGTAATACATCACAATGACAAAAGAATTTTTGTGAAAGGTAGCATACAAAGAAAGAGATTGACTTTTTGCTTGATACAGGTGCAGAAATCACAGTAGTTCCTACAAAATTGGCTAAAGATTTAAACATTCCGTACAAGAAAACTAAACTTTGTTTAACTGGTGTAGTAGGTGAAGATTCTGTTTTGTATGAAACTCCACCCATAGAGGTACAATTAGGCCCGAAAACTCTGACTACAAAATTGTTATGTGCTCCATTAAATACAGGTGCAATTCTAGGCATGGATCTACTGAGACAAGTACATCTAACATTAGACATGTCCTCAGAATCTGCTAGCATAAAAATTGCTTCAGCACAAGTTTCTACCAGTAATGCAATTACTCCTGAGTATGCTTTTTTACAGAATCATCCAATTTGGGCTAAAGACAAAGATGATTGCGGGTTTCTCACAGGTGTAGAACCAGCCAAATTAACAGGAACCGCCCCTCCTGTTACCAAACAATACCCGATCAGTAAGGAAGCTATACAGGGAGTCAAGCCTATTGTAGAAAAATTGCTGAAGCAAGGAGTGCTCGTTAAAACCAATAGTCCCTGTGATTCACCTATATGGCCCATCAAGAAAGCCAATGGGTCATGGAGACTCACAATAGACTACAGAGTAGCCAATAAGCATACTGAAAAAATCACCCCACTAGTAGCCGATCCATCTACAATTTGTAATGGCTTACCATTAGATTGTAAGGTTTTTTCAGTAATTGATATGTCTAATGGATTCTTTTCTGTACCCTTGCACGCTGACAGCCAGCCATGGTTAGCTTTCACAGTTGACTATGAACAATATCAGTGGACACGTTTGCCACAGGGATTTCAAAATTCCCCAACCATATACCATCAGCCTCTCAGACGTGATTTGTGTGACCCAGAATGTCCAGTCAAACAGTCCACTATGATTCAATATATCGATGATATTTTATTTGCCTCAACAGATCATGAGGTACATCAAACTGAATTGACAGCATTGTTGGACTATTTGCAGAAGAAAGGACACAAATGTAGCTTTCACAAAGCTCAAATTGCTAAAAATCAAGTTACATTTCTGGGTCAAACAATTGGTACAGGAAATAGATCCATTACACAGGATCGAGCCGCTTCAGTCACAGCAATACCTCCGCCTACTAACATTAAAACACTAAGATCATTTTTAGGAACAGCAGGTTACTGTAGACCTTGGATAGAAGACTATGCCTCGATTGCTCAGCCACTCTATGACTTGTTGAAAGGTCAGGTTAGAGATTCCGATACAGTTTGTATGGAAGAAATTCACCTCAAAGCTTTCAATGATTTGAAGAGAGCACTATGTCAAGCGCCAGCATTAGGAATTGCCCAATCTGATAGGCCCTTTGTGCTTTATGTTCATGAACACTTAGGCTTTATGACTGCATGTCTAATGCAAGATCATGGGGGCAATTTACGCCCAATTCATTACTATTCTGGCAAACTTGACATAGTCGCTCAAGGTATGAGCCCATGTCTCAGAGCAGTACAGGCAGTTCATCTAGCTCTTCAGGCCTCATCAGGAATGGTGTTAGGACAGACTGTAAATGTAAGATGCCCTCATGCAGTGTCTGCACTAATGAATCAAGCAAAAGTCACTTCTGTCACATCCTCTCGTTGGGGAAATTGGTTAACAACCCTCACAGCCCCGAACATTGTTTTACCGCGTGCACCAGTCACAAACCCATCCTCATGTATGATGTCTGCAATGACTGAAGTTGTCTTAGAGGATGAAGGAGAAATGGCTCATGATTGTGTTACGCTTACATACACACATACAAGTGAAATAACAGAAACTCCCATAGATAATGCCGAATTGGAGTTGTATGTTGATGGTTCAGCTCAAGTTATTGAAGGTAACAGACGAGCAGGTTATGCAGTAACTTCTACCACTGAAGTCATAGCTTCAGGTCGTCTTCCAGATCATTTTTCAGCTCAAGCTGCAGAACTAGTAGCCTTAACTAGAGCATGCACGCTAGCGTCAGGATCAACTGCAAATATCTACACTGATTCCAGGTATGCTTTTGGGGTAATTCATGATTTTGGTATCATTTGGCAAAGTAGACAGTTTTTAACTTCTGCTGGATCACCCATTAAGCATTCTGGATTAGTGAAAGATCTAATGTTTGCCATGAAACTTCCAAAGAAATTAGCTGTGATCAAAGTGAAAGCACATCTCACAACTAATACTACGGAAGCTAAAGGTAATGCTCTTGCTGATGTAGCTGCTAAACAGGCTTGTTCATATGCAAATGTACAGGTGTGTTCAGGTAGTACAGCACAGAAGACAATTCTGCCTCCTGAATCAATCATTGATCTGTACAAAGACGTTCCTTTATATGAAGCATGGACATGGTTAGACAAAGGAGCCACAGTGGATTCATCTGGTTGCTGGACCAAAGGAGGAAAATATGTTGCTCCCGAATCACTGCTGCCATATTTGGCTCAACAAATACACAATTTGGGTCACAGTGGTCCAGCAACAATGAATCACAGGTTCTCAAATCAATGCTGGAATCCAAAATTCAGAAATGTAGCCACTGAAACAGTCAAGAGATGCGTTACATGTCAAAAAAATAATGATGTGCCAGCAGCAACTACACCAGCAACACATACCCCAGCTCCACCAGGACCGTTTCGTCACCTACAAGTTGATTACATATCATTGACTCCTTGTAAGGGAAAAACTGACGTTTTGATAGTAATAGACAAGTTCTCAAGATGGATAGAAGCTTATCCAACAGGGCGTGCCACAGCTGCACATACTGCTAAATGTCTTGTCACTGATTTCATTCCCAGATGGGGATTACCAGATAGCATTGACTCAGATCAAGGAACCCACTTCACAGGACAGGTAGTCAAGGAAGTGTCTAAAATGTTGAAAATTAAGTGGAATCTTCACTGTCCTCATAGACCACAAGCATCGGCGCAAGTCGAACGTGCAAACAGATCAATCAAAACCAGGCTAAGCAAAATGCATCAGGAAGGAGTAGTACGGGTCGAAGCGCTGCCAGCGGTATTGTGTAGTCTGAGAGCATCACCTAACAGATCAGTAGGTCTAAGCCCTCATGAGATTATTACAGGACGCCCAATGCAGATGCCAGGTGCAATTGATCTTAGAAATGCTGATGTGCACATTTCCTCAGATGCCCTGATCACTTATTGTGAAAACCTTACAAAGGCAGTACAGAGTTCCAGAGAAAGAGTTGAGTCATGTTGGCAGAATCCACCAGAAGGTGGACACACAATCATCACAGGTCAGTGGGTTATGATAAAGTCATTCAAAAACAAACCATTAGAGCCTAAGTGGCACGGACCACATCAAGTGATGTTGATCACAGCAGCTGCAGTTTTGTGTCAGGGAAGGAAAACCTGGACTCATGTGTCACACTGTAAAGTTGTTCCCCCACCTACAGGGATAGGATGGGACACACAGATCAGTGAGGAGCCCAGGGAAGAACCGAATGCAACAGGCTTCGGGGGCCAACCCTGAGGTGAAGACTTCCTCATAGGCCTTCCCCATCCACTAGTCCATCCTTACCTCACTGTTCTTTAGGTGTCACAGGAATTAAGAACTAGGGAAAGAAGGAACAACAAGACTAGACTCAGATTGAACAGAGGCTACAACTCTATTGTTTGCAGCCTTTTACAACAAATACTGCTCTGTCGTCTTTTGTTTTCTTTCTTACTCTGTGCAGATACCCCTTGATGGCTGTCCCGAGACCCATACACATCGACCCCCTCACCTGTGTATGAAGCTACAAACTTTAAAGGACAACTAGACCCATTGCCGAGCCAACTGTCACGGAAGACAGAACATAAAAAAAAAAACACAACGCAGAGAATCAAATGAAAGAACTTCAGTCATCCATCAACATGATCAAGATTGCCGTTCTAGTAATCATCGTGAACATCGCACAAGCTATAGACTCCAGAAACAACATATTCTTAGAACTGATGAATATGTCAAGAAATGCCTTGTTTGCTGGAAAGAACGTTTGCATGCCACACCCACCTTCAGTAAAAGCAGGGATACCATGGGTGGCACACCCCATCTCCCACTGTGACACGTGCACCTTGTTCGGTGTTCAAACGAGTGGAATATTCAACAGAGTTAGTTTAGACAGTTTCATGAATACAGCTGAGCTATATTAAAAATTTATACATGCATGAAAGAAATGTTATTTATAATGCAGAAAGACATTTCTTGATGCGTTAGAAGTTTTCTTCTCATCAAATTTAGTTAAAGCCTAAGTGCATGAAACACATAGTTGAGGCCTTCTAGGAACGCCAATACTGCTTTTATGCATCTCGGCTCATAATTCGAAGGCTCGCTTAGAAATGCTCTCAAACGTCTTTTCTCAGTAAGAAAACGTTAGTTTATGCAGTTTCATGAATACAGGCTGACCTGTAAGAAAAATTTTTACATGCATGAAAGGAATGTTAGTTCTAATGCAGAAAGACATTTCTTGATGTGTTAGAAGTTTTCTTCATATCAACTTTAGTTAAAGCCTAAGTGCATGAAACTCATAGTTGAGGCCTTCTAGGAACGCCAGTGCTGCTTTTATGCATCCCGGCTCATAATTCGAAGGCTTCCTCAGAAATGCTCTCAAACGTCTTTTCTCAGTCAGAAAACGTCTTTTCTTAGTCAGAAAATGTTACTTTAGACAGTTTCATGAATACAGCTGACCTATATTAAAAAAAATTTACATGCATGAAAGGAATGTTATTTGTGATGCAGAAAGACATTTCTTGATGTGTTAGAAGTTTTCTTCATATCAACTTTAGTTAGATCCTAAGTGCATGAAGCGCCTGGTTAAGGCCTTCTAGTAACGCCAATACTACTTTTATGCATCTCGACTCGTGAAACTAAGCCTTGCTCAGAAATGGTCTAAAACATCTTTTCTCAGTGAGAAAACGTTAGTTTAGGCAGTTTCATGAATACAGCTGAGCTATATGAGAAATTTATACATACATGAAAGAAATAGTATTTGTAATGCAGAAAGACATTTCTTGATGTGTTAGAAGTTTTCTTCATATCAACTTTAGTTAAAGCCTAAGTGAATGAAACACATCGTTAAGGCCTTCTAGGAACGCCAATACTGCTTTTATGCATCTCGGCTCATGAAACGAAGGCTCGCTCGGAAATGCTCTTAAACGACTTTTCTCAGTCAGAAAACGTTAGTTTAGACAGTTTCATGAATACAGCTGACCTATATTAAAAAAAATTTACATGCATGAAAGGAATGTTATTTGTAATGCAGAAAGATATTTCTTGATGTGTAAGATGTTTTCTTTATGTCAACTTTACTTAAATCCTAAGTGCATGAAACGCCTGGTTAAGGCCTTCTAGTAACGTCAATACTTCTTTTATGCATCTCGACTCGTGAAACTAAGCCTTGCTCAGAAATGCTCTAAAACGTCTTTTCTCAGTCAGAAAAAGTTAGTTTAGACAGTTTCATGAATACAGCTGAGCTATATGAAAAAATTATACATGCATGAAAGAAATGTTATTTCTAATGCAGAAAGACATTTCTTGATGTGTTAGAAGTTTTCTTCATATCAACTTTACTTAAAGCCTAAGTGCATGAAACGCATAGTTAATGCCTTCTAGGAACACTAATACTGCTTTTATGCATCCCGACTCATAATTCGAAGGCTTGCTCGGAAATGCTCTCAAACGTCTTTTCTCAGTCAGAAAACGTCTTGTCTTAGTCAGAAAACTTTAGTTTAGACAGTTTCATGAATACAGCTGAGCTATATGAAAAATGTATACATGCATGAAAGGAATGTTATTTGTGATGCAGAAAGACATTTCTTGATGTGTTAGAAGTTTTCTTCATATCAACTTTAGTTAAAGCCTAAGTGCATGAAACGCATAGTTAAGGCCTTCTAAGAACGCCAATACTGCTTTTATGCATCTCGGCTCATGAAACGAAGGCTTGCTCAGAAATGACCTCAAACGTCTTTTCTCAGTCAGAAAACGTTAGTTTAGGCAGTTTCATGAATACAGCTGAGCTATATGAAAAATTTTTACATGCATGAAAGAAATGGTATTTCTAATGCAGAAAGACATTTCTTGATTTGTAAGAAGTTTTCTTTATGTCAACTTTAGTTAAATCCTAAGTGCATGAAACGCCTGGTTGAGGCCTTCTAGTAACGCCAATACTAATTTTATGCATCTCGGCTCGTGAAACTAAGGCTTGCTCAGAAATGCTGTAAAACGTCTTTTCTCAATCAGAAAACGTTAGTTTAGGCAGTTTCATGAATACAGCTGAGCTATATGAAAAATTTTCACATGCATGAAAGAAATGGTATTTCTAATGTAGAAAGACATTTCTTGATGTGTTAGAAGTTTTCTTCTCATCAAATTTAGTTAATGCCTCGGTGCATTAAACGTCTGGTTAAGGCCTTCTAGGAACGCCAATACTGCTTTTATGCATCTCGCTCATAATTCAAGGTCATTGAAATGCTCTCAAACGCCTGTTCTCATCTGAAAACGTTAGTTTAGGTAAAAGTTTCATGAATACAGCTGGAGCTATATGAGAAATTTATATTACGCATGAAAGAAATGTTATTTCTAATGCAGAAAGACATTTCTTGATGTGTTTAGAAGTTTCTTCATTATCAACTTTAGTTAAAGCCTAAGTGCATGAAACATTATGCTGGTACTCTAGAACGCCAATACTGCTTTTATGCATCACGCCCGCGAAACGAAGGCCTGCTCAGAAATGACCTCAAACGTCTTTTCTCAGTCAGAAAACGTTAGTTTAGGCAGTTTCATGAATACAGCTGAGCTATATGAAAAATGTATAGATGCATGAAAGGAATGTTATTTGTAATGCAGAAAGACATTTCTTGATGTGTTAGAAGTTTTCTTCATATCAACTTTAGTTAAATCCTAAGTGCATGAAACTCATGGTTAAGGCCTTCTAGTAACGCCAATACTACTTTTATGCATCTCGACTCGTGAAACTAAGCCTTGCTCAGAAATAGTCTAAAACGTCTTTTCTCAGTCAGAAAACGTTAGTTTAGACAGTTTCATGAATACAGCTGAGCTATATGAAAATTTATAGATGCATGAAAGAAATGTTATTTCTAATGCAGAAAGTATATTTCCTTGATGTGTTAGAAGTTTTCTTCATATCACTTTAGTTAAAGCCTAAAGTGCTGAAAAACATAAAAGCGAACAAAGAAATGCAATGCCTTTTCTGCTACCCGCCTGTTCTAAACGCCTTTCTCTCAAAGTTCGTGCATCATAAAGCCTTCAAATACAGCTGAGCTTATATGAAAATTTTTTTACATGCATGAAAGAAATGTTATTTCTAATGCAGAGACATTTCTTTTGATTTCCTGAAGAAAGTTTCTTTATGTCAACTTTAGCAACCGTGGCGTATGAAACGCCTGGTTAAGGCTCTCTAGTAACAATTCAATACTAATTTTATGCATGTCGGCTCGTGAAACTAAGGCTTGCTCAGAAATGCTGTAAAACGTCTTTTCTCAGTCAGAAAACGTTAGTTTAGACAGTTTCATGAATACAGCTGAGCTATATGAAAAATTTATACATGCATGAAAGAAATGTTATTTATAATGCAGAAAGACATTTCTTGATGCGTTAGAAGTTTTCTTCTCATCAAATTTAGTTAATGCCTCGGTGCATTAAACGTCTGGTTAAGGCTGTTGGATTACAAATTTCTAAAAGGTTATGTATATTGTGATTTAGCAGACAGCCCAAGCCCTGAGACGGTAACCTTTTGTCTTTATACATTTCCTGAGCATCTGGCAGGTTTCCCAAGTTAAGTGTGAAGTCTAAGCTCAAGGTACAACTGTGCCTTTTGTTTAGCACCTTTGCATTTGAATGACACTTGTATGCTAAATAGATCAAGGCTGGAAAAAATATTTTACTGGGCTGATTTCCTGTACCACATTTGCATGCTTTGTTTAGATTGATTCCACCTCTATGTACTCCGCCTCCTTCAAACCTATATACTTTGCTGTGCTGAGATATTGTCAGACTTTTTGAAGACTGCAGTGCAGAGCAGCGAGGATCTGAATAAAGAGAAACTTCTGCTTCAAGATATCCAAAAACGTCTCCTGGTCTCTAAGAAAAAATTCACAACAGTTTTGGTGCCGTGACCCGGATAGAGCTTCTTGCCAGACATCGTTCCAGACTGAATTCCAGAAACTTTTTCAGCTCAACAACGATTTGGTGAGTGTTACTCTATTCAAAGAACCACTACAGACCAGTACATGTGGTTAGCCTCTGCGCCGCCAGAGAAGTGTTAACAAACAGCTGCAGGGTTTGGTTAACAGACTAGTTTTCCTCTATTCAGATAGAGAAGATTAGCATTACGTGCTAATATCTGTTATCCTTTGTTTCGGCAGAGAAGAATTGTTGATCCTCTCTTCAGGGAGAGAAGTTTAGCGTAAAGTGCTAATATCTGTTACCCTCTGTTTAGGCAGAGAAGACTAGTGTAAAGTGCTAGTAGTTTGTGTTGTCTTCTGTTAATTCAGGAAAGGTTAACTATAGTTGATCTGTGTTAACAAGCGTACCCTCTGTTGATCAGAGAAGTTTTAGTGTTGGGATTGTGTGGTAACAAAGAAACTCACAAAATGGTTAGAAAGAACGCTAGGCTGATCCCCACAACTGAAAAAGGTGGTCTCGCAACTCCTTTGTGGTCAGATAGCGAATTCAAATCACTGTTAGGAGTGCAAATGAACCTAATAGTAACTGAAAAAGTTAGACAAGAATTAACTAAGAAATATGAGATCCATCCAGACAAGACTTGGTCTGTAGATGAGTGTAAAAAAGTACTTGGAGCATGTATTCGTAAGAACAATGTGAAAGGCATTATCTGCTGCCACAGAGAATTTGGTTTAGCGCTAGCTACACAACAGTCTCAGCGTAACTCAGAGCTAGAGGAACAGAACAAAGAGCTCCGGGCTAAAATATCCGCTTTGACTAAGAAATTGAACCGCAACAAAGCTTTAGAAAAAACTGATATGGAAGTTAGTCAGCCTGATAACATTTATCCTGACCTACAAGCTTTCTTTGAAACAGATGTAGCCATCCAATCAGTAACTGATGTGCCTGTAGATTCAGTGAATGTTTGTGGTGCTGGGAGAAGATCTCAGGGAATTGAGGGAATTGAAAGTGTTCCTCCCAACTCTGCTGTAGTCCAGGTTCAAGCAATTGCACAAATGCTGGAACCTAAAGATATAGAGAGATTGTCCCAGGGCTTACCCTCAGCACGCACAAATTTTTGTGAATTTAGAAGAGCACTGATTAGCAAAATGCGTCTCTACGACATGTCGTTAGTAGAAGTCACACAGCTGATGTCACAAATTCTAACTGAATCTGAATTCAACAGTTTTGAGTCTGCTGTTACTTCTGAACTACGACATGCCAGTAAAGCGGATTTGAGAGAAGGTGTTTTGAAAATTCTAAAGAATATTATGGGACCCAAAATAGACTGGTCCAGAATCACTAACTGTGTACAAAAGAAAGAGGAAACTGTAAGTGAATACACTGAGAAGTTTTGCCAGTCAGCCGTAACTTACAGTGGAATAGTTGATGATCCTGAAAGTGTGCTAGATGACAAGGGACCCCTAGTCCGCATCTGGTCAGATGGCCTTGTAGCTGAGTACAGAAAAGCCTTGCCATTCCTAGATCTAACTTGGTCTAACAAAACTCTCAGAAGTAACTTAGACACGTTAGCTACTTGGGAAAGAGATTCTGATGTTAAGGCAAAAGTGAGAGTAGCAGCAGCTACGTTTAGCACAACAAATCGAGACAAGAGATGGTCTAAAAAAGAAGGGAAATGCAATTATTGTGGAAAACTAGGACATTGGGAGAAAGAGTGTAGGAAGAAGTTGCAAGATAATAAAAGAAATGCTATGCATAATTCTGCTCCTTCTCAGCCCGCCTACAACCCTGTAGTAGTTCCACCAGTGACCAGTGAAACGTTAGGACAGCTCGCTCAGGCTCTTCTAAGAGCACAAAAAGAGCAGGAAAAAAACTAATTGTTGGGGCTGTGAGTAGCTACCTTTCCCCTGTAATACATCACAATGACAAAAGAATTTTTGTGAAAGGTAGCATACAAAGAAAGAGATTGACTTTTTGCTTGATACAGGTGCAGAAATCACAGTAGTTCCTACAAAATTGGCTAAAGATTTAAACATTCCGTACAAGAAAACTAAACTTTGTTTAACTGGTGTAGTAGGTGAAGATTCTGTTTTGTATGAAACTCCACCCATAGAGGTACAATTAGGCCCGAAAACTCTGACTACAAAATTGTTATGTGCTCCATTAAATACAGGTGCAATTCTAGGCATGGATCTACTGAGACAAGTACATCTAACATTAGACATGTCCTCAGAATCTGCTAGCATAAAAATTGCTTCAGCACAAGTTTCTACCAGTAATGCAATTACTCCTGAGTATGCTTTTTTACAGAATCATCCAATTTGGGCTAAAGACAAAGATGATTGCGGGTTTCTCACAGGTGTAGAACCAGCCAAATTAACAGGAACCGCCCCTCCTGTTACCAAACAATACCCGATCAGTAAGGAAGCTATACAGGGAGTCAAGCCTATTGTAGAAAAATTGCTGAAGCAAGGAGTGCTCGTTAAAACCAATAGTCCCTGTAATTCACCTATATGGCCCATCAAGAAAGCCAATGGGTCATGGAGACTCACAATAGACTACAGAGTAGCCAATAAGCATACTGAAAAAAATCACCCCCCTAGTAGCCGATCCATCTACAATTTGTAATGGCTTACCATTAGATTGTAAGGTTTTTTCAGTAATTGATATGTCTAATGGATTCTTTTCTGTACCCTTGCACGCTGACAGCCAGCCATGGTTAGCTTTCACAGTTGACTATGAACAATATCAGTGGACACGTTTGCCACAGGGATTTCAAAATTCCCCAACCATATACCATCAGCCTCTCAGACGTGATTTGTGTGACCCAGAATGTCCAGTCAAACAGTCCACTATGATTCAATATATCGATGATATTTTATTTGCCTCAACAGATCATGAGGTACATCAAACTGAATTGACAGCATTGTTGGACTATTTGCAGAAGAAAGGACACAAATGTAGCTTTCACAAAGCTCAAATTGCTAAAAATCAAGTTACATTTCTGGGTCAAACAATTGGTACAGGAAATAGATCCATTACACAGGATCGAGCCGCTTCAGTCAAAGCAATACCTCCGCCTACTAACATTAAAACACTAAGATCATTTTTAGGAACAGCAGGTTACTGTAGACCTTGGATTGAAGACTATGCCTCGATTGCTCAGCCACTCTATGACTTGTTGAAAGGTCAGGTTAGAGATTCCGATACAGTTTGTATGGAAGAAATTCACCTCAAAGCTTTCAATGATTTGAAGAGAGCACTATGTCAAGCGCCAGCATTAGGAATTGCCCAATCTGATAGGCCCTTTGTGCTTTATGTTCATGAACACTTAGGCTTTATGACTGCATGTCTAATGCAAGATCATGGGGGCAATTTACGCCCAATTCATTACTATTCTGGCAAACTTGACATAGTCGCTCAAGGTATGGGCCCATGTCTCAGAGCAGTACAGGCAGTTCATCTAGCTCTTCAGGCCTCATCAGGAATGGTGTTAGGACAGACTGTAAATGTAAGATGCCCTCATGCAGTGTCTGCACTAATGAATCAAGCAAAAGTCACTTCTGTCACATCCTCTCGTTGGGGAAATTGGTTAACAACCCTCACAGCCCCGAACATTGTTTTACAGCGTGCACCAGTCACAAACCCATCCTCATGTATGATGTCTGCAATGACTGAAGTTGTCTTAGAGGATGAAGGAGAAATGGCTCATGATTGTGTTACGCTTACATACACACCTACAAGTGAAATAACAGAAACTCCCATAGATAATGCCGAATTGGAGTTGTATGTTGATGGTTCAGCTCAAGTTATTGAAGGTAACAGACGAGCAGGTTATGCAGTAACTTCTACCACTGAAGTCATAGCTTCAGGTCGTCTTCCAGATCATTTTTCAGCTCAAGCTGCAGAACTAGTAGCCTTAACTAGAGCATGCACGCTAGCGTCAGGATCAACTGCAAATATCTACACTGATTCCAGGTATGCTTTTGGGGTAATTCATGATTTTGGTATCATTTGGCAAAGTAGACAGTTTTTAACTTCTGCTGGATCACCCATTAAGCATGCTGGATTAGTGAAAGATCTAATGTTTGCCATGAAACTTCCAAAGAAATTAGCTGTGATCAAAGTGAAAGCACATCTCACAACTAATACTACGGAAGCTAAAGGTAATGCTCTTGCTGATGTAGCTGCTAAACAGGCTTGTTCATATGCAAATGTACAGGTGTGTTCAGGTAGTACAGCACAGAAGACAATTCTGCCTCCTGAATCAATCATTGATCTGTACAAAGACGTTCCTTTATATGAAGCATGGACATGGTTAGACAAAGGAGCCACAGTGGATTCATCTGGTTGCTGGACCAAAGGAGGAAAATATGTTGCTCCCGAATCACTGCTGCCATATTTGGCTCAACAAATACACAATTTGGGTCACAGTGGTCCAGCAACAATGAATCACAGGTTCTCAAATCAATGGTGGAATCCAAAATTCAGAAATGTAGCCACTGAAACAGTCAAGAGATGCGTTACATGTCAAAAAAATAATGATGTGCCAGCAGCAACTACACCAGCAACACATACCCCAGCTCCACCAGGACCGTTTCGTCACCTACAAGTTGATTACATATCATTGCCTCCTTGTAAGGGAAAAACTGACGTTTTGATAGTAATAGACAAGTTCTCAAGATGGATAGAAGCTTATCCAACAGGGCGTGCCACAGCTGCACATACTGCTAAATGTCTTGTCACTGATTTCATTCCCAGATGGGGATTACCAGATAGCATTGACTCAGATCAAGGAACCCACTTCACAGGACAGGTAGTCAAGGAAGTGTCTAAAATGTTGAAAATTAAGTGGAATCTTCACTGTCCTCATAGACCACAAGCATCGGCGCAAGTCGAACGTGCAAACAGATCAATCAAAACCAGGCTAAGCAAAATGCATCAGGAAGGAGTAGTATGGGTCGAAGCGCTGCCAGCGGTATTGTGTAGTCTGAGAGCATCACCTAACAGATCAGTAGGTCTAAGCCCTCATGAGATTATTACAGGACGCCCAATGCAGATGCCAGGTGCAATTGATCTTAGAAATGCTGATGTGCACATTGCCTCAGATGCCCTGATCACTTATTGTGAAAACCTTACAAAGGCAGTACAGAGTTCCAGAGAAAGAGTTGAGTCATGTTGGCAGAATCCACCAGAAGGTGGACACACAATCATCCCAGGTCAGTGGGTTATGATAAAGTCATTCAAAAACAAACCATTAGAGCCTAAGTGGCACGGACCACATCAAGTGATGTTGATCACAGCAGCTGCAGTTTTGTGTCAGGGAAGGAAAACCTGGACTCATGTGTCACACTGTAAAGTTGTTCCCCCACCTACAGGGATAGGATAGGACACACAGATCAGTGAGGAGCCCAGGGAAGAACCGAATGCAACAGGCTTCGGGGGCCAACCCTGAGGTGAAGACTTCCTCATAGGCCTTCCCCATCCACTAGTCCATCCTTACCTCACTGTTCTTTAGGTGTCACGGGAATTAAGAACTAGGGAAAGAAGGAACAACAAGACTAGACTCAGATTGAACAGAGGCTACAACTCTATTGTTTGCAGCCTTTTACAACAAATACTGCTCTGTCGTCTTTTGTTTTCTTTCTTACTCTGTGCAGATACCCCTTGATGGCTGTCCCGAGACCCATACACATCGACCCCCTCACCTGTGTATGAAGCTACAAACTTTAAAGGACAACTAGACCCATTGCCGAGCCAACTGTCACGGAAGACAGAACATAAAAAAAAAAACACAACGCAGAGAATCAAATGAAAGAACTTCAGTCATCCATCAACATGATCAAGATTGCCGTTCTAGTAATCATCGTGAACATCGCACAAGCTATAGACTCCAGAAACAACATATTCTTAGAACTGATGAATATGTCAAGAAATGCCTTGTTTGCTGGAAAGAACGTTTGCATGCCACACCCACCTTCAGTAAAAGCAGGGATACCATGGGTGGCACACCCCATCTCCCACTGTGACACGTGCACCTTGTTCGGTGTTCAAACGAGTGGAATATTCAACAGAGGTACATGCCACCACATCACAACTCCTCCAGCTTCTCCGTGTTGCATTCCTGGATTACCATCCTGCAACCTAACTTCAGCTACTCCCATTATGACAGATCTACTCCTGCCAATTACTTTTCCTTGGTGCATGGAAAATGATGCTCCAGCCTCGACTCCACTGGGTGAAATTCCTCATGAACGTTGCAGCTTTGTGATCAAGATGAGAACAAATTACCATGTGGACATTACTCCATCAACAGGAAGAGAGGAAAAGGACTTAGAAGTTTGTCTCCACAGGACATCATCTCTACCAAAATCCTTCTCAGTAAATCAGTGGTGTATGATTCCTCCACCGACTGGCACCTTCTGGTTATGTGGAACTTCTGTCTACAACATCCTACCTAGCCAATTCAACGGCAGGTGCACCTTGGTTTATGTGTTACCGGCTATCAGAGAAAATACACACTCCTCCCCAAGCTCTCCACATTTACTAAGCTCAGCTACTACCACAAACAAAGAAGATGGCTGCATCCCTGGACTCACTTGTGCACAAACATGGTGGTCAAGAACTCTTGGAGCCTTAATCCCGTCTTATGGTGTCATACAGGCCCTGGATCAAGTCAGAAGCTTATCGAATTCTGTACAGAAACTAGCTAATGACACAGCTTTGCCCCTAGGTAACATCACGGACACTCTTGCTTCGCACAAGATAATGATCTTACAGAACAGAGTGGCCTTGGATTACATTCTTGCAACGCAAGGGGGAGCCTGCACCATTATTGGCCCTGAATGCTGCACCGGGTTAATGGATCCAACAGAGAACTTGAACAAAATCCAACGAGACATTCTTGATCTTTCAGAAAAATTACACCAAATGACTGAAGATAATTCTTCATGGTTCGGAGAACTGTTAGGTAAACCCTGGCTGTGGATCAAGGAAATAGCAATTCTGCTGTTATTCTTCCTACTGGTATACTATCTATGCGTCCACAGTATCAAGTGTTTCATTCAACAAATGACTCATGACCATCATGAGGAAACAACAGTTCCAACCAGAAAAGACTATTACCCGTAAGAACTTCACGGACCCTAGAAGCATGTTTGTTTCTGTGTCAGCATGCTTTTCATCACTACAAACAATCAACACAGAACTTTTTAAGTGTCTAAATTTGTATTTTATGAGAGTTTTTTTTAGAACTCTCAAAGGAGGAATTGTTGGATTACAAATGTCTAAAAGGTTATGTATATTGTGATTTAGCAGACAGCCCAAGCCCTGAGACGGTAACCTTTTGTCTTTATACATTTCCTGAGCATCTGGCAGGTTTCCCAAGTTAAGTGTGAAGTCTAAGCTCAAGGTACAACCGTGCCTTTTGTTTAGCACCTTTGCATTTGAATGACACTTGTATGCTAAATAGATCAAGGCTGGGAAAAATCTTTTACTGGGCTGATTTCCTGTATCACATTTGCATGCTTTGTTTAGATTGATTCCACCTCTACGTACTCCGCCTCCTTCAAACCTATATACTTTGCTGTGCTGAGATATTGTCAGACTTTTTGAAGACTGCAGAGCTAAGCAGCGAGTATCTGAATAAAGAGAAACTTCTGCTTCAAGATATCCAAAAACGTCTCCTGGTCTCTAAGAAAAAATTCACAACAAGGCCTTCTAGGAACGCCAGTACTGCTTTTATGCATCTCGGCTCATAATTCGAAGGCTCGCTCAGAAATGCTCTCAAACGTCTTTTCTCATTCAGAAAACGTTAGTTTAGGCAGTTTCATGAATACAGGCTGACCTATAAGAAAAATTTTTACATGCATGAAAGGAATGTTATTTGTAATGCAGAAAGACATTTCTTGATGTGTTAGAAGTTTTCTTCATATCAACTTTAGTTAAAGCCTAAGTGCATGAAACACATAGTTGAGGCCTTCTAGGAACGCCAATACTGCTTTTATGCATCTCGGCTCATGAAACGAAGGCTTGCTCAGAAATGCTCTCAAACGTCTTTTCTCAGTCAGAAAACGTTAGTTTAGGCAGTTTCATGAATACAGCTGAGCTATATGAGAAATTTATACATACATGAAAGAAATGGTATTTGTAATGCAGAAAGACATTTATTGATGTGTTAGAAGTTTTCTTCATATCAACTTTAGTTAAAGCCTAAGTACATGAAACGCATAGTTAAGGCCTTCTAGGAACGCCAATACTGCTTTTATGCATCCCGGCTCATAATTCGAAGGTTTGCTCAGAAATGCTCTCAAACGTCTTTTCTCAGTCAGAAAACGTCTTTTCTTAGTCAGAAAACGTTACTTTAGACAGTTTCATGAATACAGCTGACCTATATTAAAAAAAAATTTACATGCATGAAAGGAATGTTATTTGTGATGCAGAAAGACATTTCTTGATGTGTTAGAAGTTTTCTTCATATCAACTTTAGTTAAAGCCTAAGTGCATGAAACGCATAGTTAAGGCCTTCTAGGAACGCCAATACTGCTTTTATGCATCTCGGCTCATGAAACGAAGGCTTGCTCAGAAATGCTCTCAAACGTCTTTTCTCAGTCAGAAAACGTTAGTTTAGGCAGTTTCATGAATACAGCTGAGCTATATGAAAAATTTTTACATGCATGAAAGAAATGTTATTTCTAATGCAGAAAGACATTTCTTGATGTGTAAGAAGATTTCTTTATGTCAACTTTAGTTAAATCCTAAGTGCATGAAACGCCTGGTTAAGGCCTTCTAGTAACGCCAATACTACTTTTATGCATCTCGACTCGTGAAACTAAGCCTTGCTCAGAAATGGTCTAAAACGTCTTTTCTCAGTCAGAAAACGTTAGTTTAGACAGTTTCATGAATACAGCTGAGCTATATGAAAAATTTATACATGCATGAAAGAAATGTTATTTATAATGCAGAAAGACATTTCTTGATGTGTTAGAAGTTTTCTTCTCATCAAATTTAGTTAATGCCTCGGTGCATTAAACGTCTGGTTAAGGCCTTCTAGGAACGCCAATACTACTTTTATGCATCTCGGCTCATAATTCGAAGGCTCGCTCAGAAATGCTCTCAAACGTCTTTTCTCATTCAGAAAACGTTAGTTTAGGCAGTTTCATGAATACAGGCTGACCTATAAGAAAAATTTTTATATGCATGAAAGGAATGTTAGTTCTAATGCAGAAAGACATTTCTTGATGTGTTAGAAGTTTTCTTCATATCAACTTTAGTTAAAGCCTAAGTGCATGAAACACATAGTTGAGGCCTTCTAGGAACGCCAATACTGCTTTTATGCATCTCGGCTCATAATTCGAAGGCTCGCTTAGAAATGCTCTCAAACGTCTTTTCTCAGTCAGAAAACGTTAGTTTATGCAGTTTCATGAATACAGGCTGACCTGTAAGAAAAATTTTTACATGCATGAAAGGAATGTTATTTGTAATGCAGAAAGACATTTCTTGATGTGTTAGAAGTTTTCTTCATATCAACTTTAGTTGAAGCCTAAGTGCATGAAACGCATAGTTGAGGCCTTCTAGGAACGCCAGTACTGCTTTTATGCATCCCGGCTCATAATTCGAAGGCTTCCTCAGAAATGCTCTCAAACGTCTTTTCTCAGTCAGAAAACGTCTTTTCTTAGTCAGAAAACTTTAGTTTAGACAGTTTCATGAATACAGCTGAGCTATATGAAAAATGTATACATGCATGAAAGGAATGTTATTTGTGATGCAGAAAGACATTTCTTGATGTGTTAGAAGTTTTCTTCATATCAACTTTAGTTAATGCCTCGGTGCATTAAACGTCTGATTAAGGCCTTCTAGGAACGCCAATACTACTTTTATGCATCTCGGCTCATAATTCGAAGGCTCGCTCAGAAATGCTCTCAAATGTCTTTTCTCAGTCAGAAAACGTCTTTTCTTAGTCAGAAAACTTTAGTTTAGACAGTTTCATTAATACAGCTGAGCTATATGAAAAATTTTTACATGCATGAAAGAAATGGTATTTCTAATGCAGAAAGACATTTCTTGATGTGTTAGAAGTTTTCTTCTCATCAAATTTAGTTAATGCCTCGGTGCATTAAACGTCTGGTTAAGGCCTTCTGAGAACGCCAATACTGCTTTTATGCATCTCACCGAAACCATGATTCAGAGAATAAACAAGAAATGCTCTCAGACGTCTTTTCTCAGTCAGAAAACGTTAGTTTAGGCAGTTTCATGAATACAGCTGAGCTATATGAGAAATTTATACATGCATGAAAGAAATGGTATTTGTAATGCAGAAAGACATTTCTTGATGTGTTAGAAGTTTTCTTTATATCAACTTTAGTTAAAGCCTAAGTGCATGAAACGCATATTTGAAGGCCTTCTAGGAGCGTCAATACTGCTTTTTATGCATCGGCTCATGAAACAAAGAGCTTGCTCAGAATGACCTCAAAGCGTCTTTTTCTCAGTCAGAAAACGTTAGTTTAGGCAGTTTCATGAATACAACTGAGCTATATAGAAATTTATACATGCATGAAAGGAATGTTATTTGTGATGCAGAAAGACATTTCTTGATGTGTTAGAAGTTTTCTTCATATCAACTTTAGTTAAAGCCTAAGTGCATGAAACACATAGTTGAGGCCTTCTAGGAACGCCAATACTGCTTTTATGCATCTCGGCTCATAATTCGAAGGCTCGCTTAGAAATGCTCTCAAACGTCTTTTCTCAGTAAGAAAACGTTAGTTTAGGCAGTTTCATGAATACAGGCTGACCTGTAAGAAAAATTTTTACATGCATGAAAGGAATGTTATTTGTAATGCAGAAAGACATTTCTTGATGTGTTAGAAGTTTTCTTCATATCAACTTTAGTTAAATCCTAAGTGCATGAAACACCTGGTTAAGGCCTTCTAGTAACGCCAATACTACTTTTATGCATCTCGACTCGTGAAACTAAGCCTTGCTCAGAAATGGTCTAAAACGTCTTTTCTCAGTCAGAAAACGTTAGTTTAGACAGTTTCATGAATACAGCTGAGCTATATGAAAAATTTATACATGCATGAAAGAAATGTTATTTCTAATGCAGAAAGACATTTCTTGATGTGTTAGAAGTTTTCTTCATATCAACTTTAGTTAAAGCCTAAGTGCATGAAACGCATAGTTGAGGCCTTCTAGGAACGCCAGTGCTGCTTTTATGCATCCCGGCTCATAATTCGAAGGCTTCCTCAGAAATGCTCTCAAACGTCTTTTCTCAGTCAGAAAACGTCTTTTCTTAGTCAGAAAATGTTACTTTAGACAGTTTCATGAATACAGCTCACCTATATTAAAAAAAATTTACATGCATGAAAGGAATGTTATTTGTGATGCAGAAAGACATTTCTTGATGTGTTAGAAGTTTTCTTCATATCAACTTTAGTTAAAGCCTAAGTTCATGAAACGCACAGTTAAGGCCTTCTAAGAACGCCAATACTGCTTTTATGCATCTCGACTCGTGAAACTAAGCCTTGCTCAGAAATGCTCTAAAAGCGTCTTTTTTCTCAGTCAGAAAGGTAAGTTTAGGCGTTTCATGAATACAGCTGAGCTATATGAAAATTTTTTACATGCATGAAAATGGTGGTACAATGCAGAGAACTTGTTCTTGATGTGTAAGATGTTTTTTTTATGTCAACTTTAGTTAAATCCTAAGTGCATGAAACGCATAGTTAAGGCCTTCTAAGAACGCCAATACTGCTTTTATGCATCTCGACTCGTCAAACTAAGCCTTGCTCAGAAATGCTTCAAACGTCTTTTCTCAGTCAGAAAACGTTAGTTTAGGCACTTTCATGAACACAGGCTGACCTGTAAGAAAAATGCATACACATGCATGAAAGAAATGTTATTTCTAATGCAGAAAAACATTTCTTGATTTGTAAGAAGTTTTCTTTATGTCAACTTTAGTTAAATCCTAAGTGCATGAAACGCCTGGTTAAGGCCTTCTAGTAACGCCAATACTAATTTTATGCATGTCGGCTCAAGAAACGAAGGCTTTCTCAGGAATGCTGTAAAACGTCTTTTCTCAGTCAGAAAACGTTAGTTTAGACAGTTTCATGAATACAGCTGAGCTATATGAAAAATGTATACATGCATGAAAGGAATGTTGTTTGTGATGCAGAAAGACATTTCTTGATGTGTTAGAAGTTTTCTTCATATCAACTTTAGTTAAAGCCTAAGTGCATGAAACGCATAGTTAATGCCTTCTAGGAACGCCAATATTGCTTTTATGCATCTCGGCTCATGAAACGAAGGCTTGCTCAGAAATGCTCTCAAACGTCTTTTCTCAGTCAGAAAACGTTAGTTTAGGCAGTTTCATGAATACAGCTGAGCTATATGAAAAATTTATACATGCATGAAAAAAATGTTATTTGTAATGCAGAAAGACATTTCTTGATGTGTTAGAAGTTTTCTTCATATCAACTTTAGTTAAATCCTAAGTGCATGAAACGCCTGGTTAAGGCCTTCTAGTAACGCCAATACTAATTTTATGCATCTCGGCTCGTGAAACTAAGGCTTGCTCAGAAATGCTGTAAAACGTCTTTTCTCAGTCAGAAAACGTTAGTTTAGACAGTTTCATGAATACAGCTGAGCTATATGAAAAATTTATACATTCATGAAAGAAATGTTATTTGTAATGCAGAAAGACATTTCTTGATGTGTTAGAAGTTTTCTTCATATCAACTTTAGTTAAAGCCTAAGTGCATGAAACGCATAGTTGAGGCGTTCTAGGAACGCCAATACTGCTTTTATGCATCTCGGCTCATAATTCGAAGGCTCGCTTAGAAATGCTCTCAAACGTCTTTTCTCAGTAAGAAAACGTTAGTTTAGGCAGTTTCATGAATACAGCCTGACCTGTAAGAAAAATTTTTACATTCATGAAAGGAATGTTATTTGTAATGCAGAAAGACATTTCTTGATGTGTTAGAAGTTTTCTTCACATCAACTTTAGTTAAAGCCTAAGTGCATGAAACGCATAGTTGAGGCCTTCTAGGAACGCCAATACTGCTTTTATGCATCCCGGCTCATAATTCGAAGGCTTCCTCAGAAATGCTCTCAAACGTCTTTTCTCAGTCAGAAAACGTTAGTTTAGACAGTTTCATGAATACAGCTGAGCTATATGAAAAATTTATACATGCATGAAAGAAATGTTATTTATAATGCAGAAAGACATTTCTTGATGTGTTAGAAGTTTTCTTCATATCAACTTTAGTTAAAGCCTAAGTGCATGAAACACATAGTTGAGGCCTTCTAAGAACGCCAATACTGCTTTTATGCATCTCGGCTCATAATTCGAAGGCTCGCTTAGAAATGCTCTCAAACGTCTTTTCTCAGTCAGACAACGTCTTTTCTTAGTCAGAAAACGTTACTTTAGACAGTTTCATGAATACAGCTGACCTATATTAAAAAAAAATTTACATGCATGAAAGGAATGTCATTTGTGATGCAGAAAGACATTTCTTGATGTGTTAGAAGTTTTCTTCATATCAACTTTAGTTAAAGCCTAAGTGCATGAAACGCATTGTTAAGGCCTTCTAGGAACGCCAATACTGCTTTTATGCATCTCGGCTCATGAAAGGAAGGCTTGCTCAGAAATGCTCTCAAACGTCTTTTCTCAGTCAGAAAACGTTAGTTTAGGCAGTTTCATGAATACAGCTGAGCTATATGAAAATTTTTTACATGCATGAAAGAAATGGTATTTCTAATGCAGAAAGACATTTCTTGATTTGTAAGAAGTTTTCTTTATGTCAACTTTAGTTAAATCCTAAGTGCATGAAACGCCTGGTTAAGGCCTTCTAGTAACGCCAATACTAATTTTATGCATCTCGGCTCGTGAAACTAAGGCTTGCTCAGAAATGCTGTCAAACGTCTTTTCTCAGTCAGAAAACGTTAGTTTAGACAGTTTCATGAATACAGCTGAGCTATATGAAAAATTTTTACATGCATGAAAGGAATGTTATTTGTAATGCAGAAAGACATTTCTTGATATGTTAGAAGTTTTCTTTATGTCAACTTTAGTTAAATCCTAAGTGCATGAAACGCATAGTTAAGGCC
>VONZ01002984.1:0-31550 GCA_012976165.1 Labeo catla | reverse complement strand
CAACCCTATCAGAATTCACAAAATGTACAAAAACTCTCAAAAATGTTAAGAAAAGAAAACCTTTCTGGTATAAGTTAAATGAATTAGATAATACATATAAATTGGTGGGAAAACATCCTTTTATCATTTCATTTAAGGCACCACAATGAATAAATTGTGTTGCCTGTTACATATGAACTAGTGAACAGATATAAGTTTGTTTTAAATGCACAAAGTATTGAAAATGAAAAAGTGTAACTAAAGCTCTGTTTAAAAAAAGTTACTTGCATTTCAACGGTATTGTGTTGTAAGCGTGTCAAAAGCTTTACAGACACTTGTGGTTTTCACGCCCACTTGGCCACTTGGGTCAAATACAGGAAATATGCAAGTAAACAAGTGGTCAAGCACACAGACCGCAAGTGTGGGTATTGGGACAAGCCCTACATTTTTTTTGTAATTTGAAAAAAAGTTGACCATTGCCTAGTGTGTTCTAAATTGTTGCAAGGCTGTTGTTAGGTGGCAGCTAGTGGAAGTTTCTAGGTGGTTTCTTACTGGCAAAAGAGTCCAACCCAATGCCTCTATGAGATTCTTGTCCCTCAGGTTCCTCAATTAGTGCAAATCAGCTATTTTTGTCCCATTTTTTCATCTTCCAAACAAAGGTTGTCATTCTAAAGGTTTAGAAAAGCATTAGAACACTGTCCCTCAACAACATTATTACGTCCTGTGGGCGAGACTTCTGGTTCATAAGCCGCTATAGTGAAGCAACAAACCAATGCGCTCATAATTAAGATAATACAATAAAAAAAAAAAAAAATGGTAAGACACACCAATTTTGCAATTTCAAGCGGATGAGACCAGAAGCAAAATTTAATTTAGGTGGATTAAGCTATATGCACAACTGGTTAAGATACGCAAGTCAAACCTGTCATGGCGAATCTTGATAGCTGGAGAAGATTACCAGTAAATAATGACTTAAATTTGAGGATTTTCCTCACACAAATATATTGTGTGGCTTTTTTGGTGCTTAACAGCCCCTGGTCACCATACACTGTCATTGAGTGGAAAAGAGCAGCGTGGACATTCTGCTAAACATCTCTTTTTGAATTCTACAGAAGAAATAAAGATTTAAAGTGACATGAGGGTGAGCAGATGATAAAATTGTAATTGAGGTGAACTGTTCCTTTACAGTTCCTTTGTCTTTCTTTATAGGGTCTTTGATTTGCCTGATTTAAGTAATGCTGCTTTCAGAGATGATATAAAGAGTTTATATGAAGATATAATTGTATATGAGAGGTTAAAAGTATCCTAAAAGAAGGAAAAACAACAACAAAAAATATAACAATGTCATTTGGTTTTGCTCCAAAGGTGAAAACTGCCGCTGTCTGAATATGGAGTCAAATGGCTTTTTTACTCACATTCACACTGTTGTTTATTTTTGGCTGTCTGACCCCTAGAAATCAATTTATTTTCTTGTTTCTTTTTGTTCTGTTTTCCTTTTGCCTAAAATAGGATGTAATCCAGAGTTTTTAGAGCAAGCGTCCTTCTTTCCATGAGAGTGTTACACTGATGTGAGCATTAAGTGTTTCATAACGTTCATTCCAGATTCAAAGAAAAATAAACAGTGCCAATATCAATGTAAATAAAAAAAAGGCCCATCAATCATGTTACTTTTTCGGTTTTTATGGACAAAAAAGTATATATATATTGTAACATTAAATATGCATGAATTTGTTACTTTGGGTTTTTGATAAATTATAGTTTAATTTTGCTTTCTTATATTTTTAGTTTTACTAACATGCTCCAAAAATATATCAAAGTCAAACACTGTGTACGATTGTACAGTTGTTTCCTGCGAGGTATTTATTGAAAAGAGTTTTATGTGCAGAAAGAGTCATTTTACGTCCAGCGCAACCTAAACTCAGCACGAAAACATTAAAAGAGGATCTACTCCTCAAATTTTGTCTAAATCAGAAAACGAGAGAAGGAGAGAGAAAAGAAAATCTTTAAAAGAGCAGAATCTTTCTATTCTGGTGTCATTTTGAGTGGACGTTGTCCACTGTATGTGTAAATACTATGTGAGGTACACTTTGTGAGACAATGAAAAAAAAGAAAAAAAAAGAAAAAAGAAAAAAGAATTCACTTTTTAAGATGTAGGGCTGATTGACAGATTAAAGGGGTCCATCCCGCTCCAATCCTCCTTCTGTTCAGCTATGACGATGTACAACAAACCCAAACAAGGGCTTCAGGATTGATTTTACAGGATGTCCACCAAAAAAGAAACAAAGAAACAAATAATAAAGTATAACAGAACAATAATAGTGAATAAAAAGAATTATGCAAATGTTGTTTGTGCTGCAGGTTTGTTTCTTGTGTTGGGGTGAGTGAGGCGTCAGCAACTCTTGGTCATCAAAGTTACCCATAATTGCTTGTGTTTGACACTTTTTTCACATACACAGGCAATGAAATCCAACAGTAATGTTGTAAATCGAAACGTTTTGCCTGTACTTTTACAGTAACAGCATTCAATGCTGTTATAACATGGCGTAGATACAGTATATTGTGTGCACTAATGCAAGACAACATATGGTCAACGATACACATTTCCACATACGCATGTTTTCACAGCATCAAGCGCATTATCAGCCTCATTAAATGTTAAAAACAACAACTTGGGCCAGCTAAGATCACTAGTGAGTGGCCATATACATTACCTCCATGATAAATCATTTGCATGCATGCATGTCATATGTCGCAGGCTGATGCATTGTATGTAATCCATGAGGAAATTGCTTCTTCCTGCCTAATTTTCCCTGGACATTGGATTCTCAGTGTGTCAATTCAGTCCACTCAAGCAACAGTAGAAGCTCAACGCTGCTTTTATTTATGGTGCATTGCACCACGGCAATCAACATGCTAATTAAATGTGCAATTAAATTATTCTTCAATTGATTTATGTCTGCAGAGGGTTTGTAGTAAAAAGAACTGTGAGAGTGAGAGATGGACGGAAGAGAAGATGAGGGAGAAAGAGAGGCTGGAATGATCTGGCATAATAGACCAATTAGTACGCAAACCCTGATGACCCTTTATTGTTGTCATTACTAACACGGCCCATTGTTTATCGCGCCACTAATTCTAGAGTACCAGGACAAAACAGCCTACAGAACTGACAAAATAAAGGTTTATGTAAGTTACCAAGGAAGCATTTCGAATTAATCTGTTCAAGATATTCACAGCTATTATATCATGTGTGGGTGCCACCTCCTCCATTTTATCACTAATGCTTTTCCTGACCACACTATACAACTCATTATATGTCTACACTATCAGAAAAAAATGTCTATAAATATTTACAAATCTGCTTCGATTAAGAAAAAAATTGAGAATACAGGATGCTTTCAAACTGACCTTCACCTCTATCCTCTGGAGAAAGTCTGAAGAGGCATTTTAAAAATAAATAAATAAATAATAATAACTAAAATACACGTTGCGATGTATACATTGTCCAACGGCGACACCAGCAGGTAAAGTTACAGCGGGAGTCCGCATCTCTCTCGCCTCCCCTGAGCCCACTGAGTTTGGATGAATTGGGGAAAATCACGTGAGAGGAGGCAATTGCCTCCATCGCTATATGATTGGATATTACTGGTTATGGTCGGCGGTGATTGGTTCATGCGACAAATCCCGCCTCCTGTGTTCGTGCGCGTTCAGAGTCAAGAAATAAGTCTCAGACTAATTTAACTCTGGTGCTCTTCGGTCACTTTTGACCGAAAATTTTTCTGTTTTAAATTTTTAAAAATCACAGCTTCATCGGAATGGTATGAAACTCTGTGACTTTTATGCCATTTGGAATGTCAACACAAAAAAAATTGAGGGCATGATTCAAGCAGGCTAAGTGGTCGTAAAAAAAATAGTCACACTTGTGCTCTTCGGTCTAAGACCGACCTTAGGAAATGAATGGGAAATCGACAAAAATACAAATATTCAGAGAATTTTTGTGTGTACAATCTACAAATCCTCCACAATGCTGAAAAAAAGTACACAGCAGTGAAGGGGTGACACTCTAAAACACACCCATTCACACACACACACAAACAGACACACACACACATTATATACACACCTCTCTTCGGTCACTTTTGACCAAAACATTTTTGGTTTTGAATTTTTCAAAAAATCACAGCTTCATCAGAACGGTACCAAATTCAGTGACTTTTATGGCATTTGGAATGTGAACACACATAAAAAATGAGGGCACGATTCCAAAAAAAAACAAAAAAAACAACTTGTGCTCTTTGGTCAAAAATCACCGACCACAGGAAATGAATGGGAAATCGACAAAAATACAAAAATTTAGAGAATTTTTCTGTCTCTTTCTCACACATCCACACACACGCACAAATGAACTGTAACACAGCAAATTGAGAATATGTAAAATAAAAAAAAATATATAAAAAAATTACATATCCAGAGTGCAAAAGACACACACTCTCTTGCATATACAAATTCAGAGAGTATCTATGTATACAATCTACAAATCAGCTGCAACGCTGAAAAAAAGTGAAGGGGTGACACTGATGTAGACACATCCACTCACACACACACACACACACACACACACACACACATGTTGGGTTTACATGTTTTATGGGGACATTCCATAGGCGTAATGGTTTTTATACTGTACAAACCGTATTTCCGTATTTTCTATCACCCTACACCTACCCTACACCTAAACCTAGCCCTCACAGGAGACTGTGCACACTTTTACTTTCTCAAAAAAACTCATTCTGCATGATTTATAAGCCTGTTTCCTCATGGGGACCTCACAAATGGTATTACTATCCTTGTGGGGACATTTGGTCCCCATAACGTGATGAATACCAGGTGCACACACACACACACACACACACACACACACCTATGAACTACGGTGTCTATAAACAGAGCAGAGTTTTGAGAATTAATTTTAATTATTCTCAATGGCAAAAAAATGGATTTTAATTACAGCATAAATATTAATTATTACCACAAAACCCTCTCAAAATGCAAAATAAAAAATAAAAAATATTATTAAACAAAAATGATTTCGAATGGTTTTACTGAAAAAAATTACAAGATGCGTTACAGGTGTCCGGTCACTTCTGACCGCGAAGAGCACAAGTGTGACTCCGAAACGAAGAGCACCAGAGGGTTAAAGCACCAGAGGGTTAAAGATGCTTATCTTAGAGCCCACATTGACTAGTTTATTAATGCTGATCTAGGATCATTCTCAATTCTCTAATCCAACCTTGACTCAAAGCTAAAAACAGAGGAGTGCTGTCCTGAAGTAAGTGTATGAGGGTCGTTGGATGGCTGAAGTGTGTGGAATCTGCACACATGCTGGGTAGGTTAAGAATGTTTTAGCTTAACTAGAGACCTTAACTTGAGAATGTGTGTGTGTGTTTTGAGGGGTGACTGTTGCGTTTTTGTTCAACATTTAACAAGCAAATTAATTTCTAAATTAAAAATACTTCCTTACTTCCTTACATCAAAGTAAGCCGTTTATATAATAAGAGCCCCAAAGTGTGGTTCTTTAGTGGCTTTTGTCATTGGTTGTGCTTTTAATGCATATAATTTCCTGGCAAAATACAGTATTAGAGCTAAGGGTACAAAGTCTTGGTAGAATAAAAAGATAAAAGTAATTAAACCCGAGTTTATGATTCGACGTGTGGGATACTTAACATCCGCTACACAAAACACTATGAAGATAACACTGAAACGTACTGAAGTGCTTTAAAACACGCAGTGTTATTGTATGTACTGATGTAATTTCAACTGAAACAGGGAGACAGGGAGGGACATATCAAGCTGCCCCACCTCCTTTTTTTAAAATAGCCTATCCACAAGTTTCCTTTGCCCAATGAGGCCTTGCGTCAAAAGTGGGAGCATCTTCCAGTTCAAATTATACAAACGGGACGTGACACTCATTAATTCAACAGTTGACAAGAGTGATGGGTAAATGAAGCCTCGTGAAGCACCGAGACTTTCCTCTGACTGTTTCGGGAAAACATTTAAAGCTTCGAGAGTTTCGAAAACAGAGCAATCTGGTGGTTAGTAAAAAATAAAGCAGCCAAAAGCCTGTGAAGCTCTGTCGGAAGAAGCATTGACCACAATTTCCATAGATCCACTCGTTATATGCACAAATGAAAGCCTAACCGAGTGTGTTTGTATGTTGAACTTCTGACTCTGATAAATTAATTTACCCATTAAAAAAAGTGCCATTAAATGCCAGTACGAATATCAATATGATGTAATGTAATAGTGTACACATACATTAATTGTGTATGGCAAATATTTAATTTTCCTGAAATAACATTACAACATGCAAAGTGAGTCACGCACATGACTGGACAGAAAGTGAGGCTTCTACGAAAGTGATTTCTACGTTAACAAGCCTAGAATCGAAGCTTCATCTGGCATGCCTTCAAAGGTTCAAATGTCACTTCACTAACTGACAGTCATTCAAGATTTAGCAATCCAAACTTGCTAACAATGTGGGAACACAAATTCGAACAGCATATGTTGTCCCTAAGAACCGTAGTGACATCTCTTATAAAGGCTTGCAACTTTACAAAGTAAACAATGGTCCAAAAAACACTTAGCCTCTTCGATAATTACCACACAATTGGTATACTACGTCCCCTGCCTCACCAGAAGTTGTACCCATGTTCTTTTTTTACAGTAATCACAAGCAAAACTTGTGGATAGCGTTTTGGTTTTATCACAGCTTGGGCCATAACCATTGAGCTCGGTAAAGCTGAATTTGACAGCGTATGACAACCACAATCTCGTCCATATTGCTATAAAATACAGCATTCACAAACGTTTTGTGGTCTGCGTCGATTCACGAATATTATCCGCTCCGTGCTGTCGTGTCTACACTACGGGGTTTGCGTGACACCACACGAAACCGGACTTGTTTTGCCCCAACGGAAAGCATATTTACAATTTGTGAATTGTTTTCTATCCCCTATGTAGCACACTATGTGGCATTCACCATATGGAAAGTAGTAACTGTGTGAACAAGTGACCGTTTCAGCCACAGCTATTTATAGTGTAGGGGGCGGGACACTTCGGATTCTTGAGAGCATTTTATTGGAGAAAGGTTGATGAGAACACCATAAGATCTGAATGCTTATATCTTTGAAATGCGAATTTTCTCATTGTTTTGGAGCACAATGCTTATAGATAACCTTAAGGCTAACACATTCATCTTTTTTTTACACAAACTGACTTCTAAAGTGTTAAAGACAGACCTACTGTGAGCTACAAAGTTGTTTATCGATGGTGCATTCCTGATGAAAAACTACACTGCCCACGACTCGAATCGCGCCAAACAATTCATGCCAAAGAACTGCTCCCATGATGCATTAAGAACGACATGATCATTATCCTTTCAAGCTATTTAAACATACATTGCAATACATGTAAAATATATTGTTCACATATGTGACCCTGGATCACAAAACCAGTCATAAGGCTAATTTTTTTCAAAATTTAGATTTATACATCATAAATAAGCTTTCCATTGATGTATGGTTTGTTAGGATAGGACAATATTTAGCCGAGATACAACTATTTAAAAATCAGGAATCTGAAGGTGCAAAAAAATCAAAATATTGAGAAAATTGCCTTTGAAGTTCTTCAAATAATGTTCTTAACAACATATATGACTAATGAAAAATTAGGTTTTCATACATTTACAGTACGAATTTTACAAAATATCTTCATGGAACATGATCTTTACTTAATTTCCTAATGATTTTTGCCATAAAAGAAAAATCAATAATTTTGACCCATACAATGTATTTTTGGCTATTGCTGCTATTGCTACAAATAAACCCCAGCAACTTAAGACTGGTTTTGTGGTCCAGGATCACATATTTAAATCAATAGTTTTTAATTTATGTCATTTGCAAGTAAGTAAGTACACAGTCTTGTACCTTTTTCTTTCTTTGGTTAAAATTTCAAATACTTCTTTGGTTAAAATTGAAGTCTGTAATGTTGTGATTCACCTTGGTTGTTTTAGTTCATGGCTTACAACTTTTAGCAGTCTTTCTGATCTAAGAAATCTGCTGCTAAACTAGGGGTCAACCAGTTATCAGCCTGGCCGATTATCGACACCGATATTAAGCATTTTTATGGTTATCGGCATTGGTCATTTTCTAAAGTGATTTGCCAATAAAATAATTTAAAAGCATTTAAAGAAAATTTTTGTCAGTGCCCTTATTCTTAATTTTGACATTAGTTTTCATTTTTACACCATACACATGTATCAGTTCAAAATATTGGTTATCCGTCTACTTGATTGTAATAATCGGTATCTGCCCTGAAAAACACACATCAGTCGATCCCTATACTAAATGTCTTACTTTGCAAAAACTGGAATAGTACGATTTCAGCCGCTTCAGGGATTTATAAAGATTAACATTTTAAATATGACAAATGAACAACAAATTATTTAAAACTGAAACTGAATGTATAGTGCATGTCAATCATCAGTAATCACAATACAACCAAACACAACAAATGAACAATGACTCTACATTAGCCACAACAAGTCAATATTTAGTCTACCTTTGGCCACAATAATCAATAAGTACTTCACACCAGTCACAACAATCGCTAATTACCCTGCTCCTGTCACTGTGTATAAAAGAGTTTTGTTTTTTGTTTTTTAGCAGTCTTACCATGTGAGATGAGACACTGTGTGTGTGTGTTTGTGTGGAAAGCCAGATGAGGCTTTTTTTACAAACCACTTGCTGAAGCACAATCCCAGTGACACTTGCTGCAGATTGCTACAGCAACACTTTTATTACAGGATTCATTGACCCTGAGGGTGATAGCCAATCAACAGCAAACGCCAGACACAAGCACACAACTGCCTCACGCTTCTGTGGAGCAGCAGCGGATGTTTAGATCAGATTCTCCACACGACAGAACAGTGAAGAGCACAGAAGATTAAACTCTAATTTAAAGGCCTCCTGAGGCCCCGCTGATGTTTGGCTTCCTTATCACACTGAGAGAGAAAACACTTCCAGTGTATCGCACACATCAAGGCGGGAAATCAGAAACAAATATAGCACAACTTTAAAGAAAGTTTTTATGCTTAAGTTTAATAGAAACAATGATTAATAGGCTATCACAAAGTTTTAAATAACAACTGCGCATTTCTAAGTGGCGAGTGTGTCTCTGATTTCAGCTTCCAAAGAAAGAAAGAAAAAACACCTCAGCCTAGCAAAACACAATAGACAGATTTCTCCAAACTAAAAGGACAGAAAAAGCAGAAGGGTCTGACCTACTAGAATGTTTGTTCTTGTTCCTAGAGAGAGGGGGAGTTGGAAAGGAGAAAAAGAGGGTGTCCTAATTAAAGACCGTCCTCTCTTCCTCCTCCTCCTCTACTCTTTTTTTCCCCTCTTTCTCACACGATCAGGTCGCCATCAGAGAGTAAATGGGCTGTAGCCCAAAGGACTAACACTGACCCGAAAACAGCTTTCCATGGACAATCATTCAAAATCAGTGACACTGCAGATTTTAAGAAGTGAACGAAAAGTAGCAGCTGCTAGTTTGGACATGTCCACTTCTATCTGTTTTTACAGTGAGTGGTGTCACGAAAAAACAAAACCATTCAAAATTTCCAAACACTCTTATTTACGTCATAAGGAATCTGCCTTCCTTTTCCAGTAGGACGACATTTAAGAATCCAGCTGTATTAATGCTAACCTTTGTGAGATCAAGGGTTTTTAACCTTATTTAGGTCAATGACCGCCTGGTTGTTAAAGAGACAGAGCAAGAAATCAAGAGGGGGACGGGATGAAAAAGAACCATGAGCTGGAATTCGAGTTCAGATCAACCAAAGCACAACTGTGCTGCACCTTTAGCATTATATAGCTTGTGTAATGCATTTATATGATCAAAAATACTGTAAGAACAGTGTGACATCGACATTGTGTGACAGTGTTTTTGTGACATATTACAATTTAATTTTTTTTAGCAAAGCTGAATTTTCAGCAGCCATCCTCCAGTCTTCAGTGTCACATGATTCTACGTTCACACTGCGAGCCTTAGTGCTCAATTCTGATTTTTGCTCAGATCCGTATAGCTGTTCACACTGTTGTTTCAAATGTGGCTAATATCAGATTTCCAGTCTGAACAGATCATGGTTCTGAACAGACCAGGCATGCAAAAGAACAATATAAACAGGGTTGCCAGGTTTTCACAACAAAATCTGCCCAATTGCTTCTCAAAACTAGTCCAAAACTATCCCAAACGAGTTCTGGGGGAAAAAATCATGTTAGTGGGGTTGCTTCAACCCACTGAGTTGAAAAACAACTTGCAGCAAAGTGAAAAAGTAGCCCAGTTCTGCAGGAAAACCATGGACTTGGCAACACCTGCACAGCGAGCTGTCATACGGAAGTAAACACGGAGGACAAAGTAAGTGATTACGCATTTATTTACTGTGTGATCTTCTGCAGAAGCCAGCGAAATTATGCAAAGGCAATATGAAAAATAAACACAAGGATGTGACAGAAGAGAACAGAGTTTTGAAACTTATGATACAAGCCCTCATGTTTTGCTTTTATATAGAGTTATCACTATAATACTTATGAGTTCTGACACATCACTGTATTTCCACTGACTACTTTTTGCAACTGTCTTGATAACTTTGGGTAGGTAAAATCTTTGAAGTGACTCCCATGAGTGCAAAATCGTGACGAATGTTGACCCAGAGTGACGTAAGTCGCATGAATTCTGAGATGACTGTTCATACTGCGGTTACATTGCAAAACATCTCACTTGTATCAGATTTAGCACCACATATGGAAATTGTACAGATTGGAATTGAAATATTCAGATTCCATGTGGTTTGTGCTGTTCACACTGTCATGACAAAATCAGATCTGAGTCACATGTTTTGAGATGCAGTGTGAACATAGCCTAATATGCTAATTTGGTGCTCAAGTAACATTTATGATTATCATCACAGGTGAACAATTGTGCTGCTTAATATTTGTTTACACCGTGAAACAATTTAATACATCCTTGCAGACTAAAATGAATAAATACTGGCCCCAAACTTTTGACAATACCTGTGACCCCTGAGGGTAAGACAGACCTCAAACTTCTAACTTAAAAATACCGGGTGGTACAAAATACATCTGAAGCTCCTTGCTGGTGAATCCAAGCGTTCCTCTACTTTGCAAATGTCTGATACCACAGGAGCAGAAAACAGCCCAGAGGACACAACAGCATACAGACGCCACCCCAGGACATCTACTTGATTTTAGCAAGCAGGAAACCACACTTAAAAACATTCTGGTTATGTAAGATAAATGTAAACAAACAAACCTCCCACCCTCGTAAACACATTTAATAATTAATTTTCAGATAAAACGTCAGTTCTGTTTTGATTATTTCGCAATTATTTAGCATGTGCTGCGGTCACATCACAAATGTTATTTGTGGCTTAGTGCCCACTGAAGCACTGAAGGCTGCTTCCAAATCAAACCAGTGCACCTCACTTTGATGTTTGGACAGTGAGCTGAATAATGACCCAGATATCGACCTGCGCCTCTCATATACAAAGAGTGGTGTGGCTGTGGGTCCACACCTGTTGGCAATGCTGAGGTGGCACAGCAGATGCAGCCTCCTTAGTATGACTGGCATACTTAGTCATTTTTACCTAGAAATACTAGTGCTATTGAGACCCTCCACTAACTTTCTGTGTCAAAAACTGTACATAGACAAGCAGTAAGTCATGCTCTTTCACTGTATATAGTGAATATTACAGTACTCTGAATGCACAAAAATAGGTAGGCAGGTGAATATGTTTTGTGCCACAGGCATTGAGACCTGGAGATGTAAACATTGTTCTAATATGGCGGTGGTCTGTTTCAGAAAGAATAGCTTGGAAATTCCTACTGAATTTGGCCTCTTCTTTTCCAAACACAGTGAGGGAGTTCTCCTCCAGTCACTGCTTTAAACACAAACACTTGAATCATTCCTGTCTAACAAGTTTTTAAATGAAGCATATGGACATTTCGCTTTCAGTAGCCTACAAAACAGACCATGACCAGTTGTTTCTCTCCAAAACACACTCGGGTCAATGACAAACAAGAAAATCAAGGATTACAGAAAGTCATATTTGTGTGTTTTCATGTATTTTTCAAAAACATAGATTCTGTTTGCTAAAAAAAACAATCCAACTTAATACACCTCAGGTGGTGTAACCAAGCATAAAGCACTAAAATAATTCAAATGAACCTTTATTACTTACTTACATTCGATTGAGCTTTCAAAAAGAATTAATGCAAATATTTCCTTTACTCTAGAATTTCCTAAGAAATTTATTATTTCGTTTTCGTTTTATTCCATATAATGGACATTTGTGTCATGTGACGTCGACATGGCGGCCTTCAGGATAGACGACCTGCTCCATGTAGAATAAATCATCTTCATTGCACGTGACTGTACATTTTAATCATATTTACGTTACTTAAAAGATATGTGTAAACTTTTGCAGTTAGTAAAAACTTAGTAACTGTCCGTTTAACATATCCGTTCAAAATAAATGGCAAGCACGTCACTGACCCAAAATTTAAAAAAAAAAAAGTTTGGCATGAACCCGCACTAAGACCTTAAAGTTAGTTGTTTTATTTCTAGGCGCGGTCTTTTATGTTCAAGTTTCATAAATGGACGCTCATCTATTTGCCTTTATGAGCGTGTTATAGTGAAATGTTTGCATTTCTCAACTGAACTACGGCCTCATGGACCTAAACACAGCGACGTGAGGTGTTCAACAGGGGTGTTGCCTCACACTCCCAAGCCAAATCCATCTGAAACCAGTGCTGCGTTACCGACCGCAGTAAAGATAGTTTGCGGTTTGATATGCGGATCTCTTTTGGCTATAAATACACAGCGCGCTGTCATAAACATGCAAATAATCCCGAATGTCGTTCTCCATGATTTGTGAATTCTGGTGATGCTGTGCCTTTTGGCCGAAAACAGTTTTTTTTTCGATGCAACTCTTAATTTTATAATGTTTATAGCTCCGAAAGTTTGAAACATAGCAGACTGAAACCAGTGTCATCTTAACCAGCTTGATCTGTGATTTTTTTTCACAGCAAAGCTCTTGTCCGTAAATCCCTTTGTAAGTCCGTTATAGCAAGGAATGTGAAAAATAGGCGCTCTTCATGTTTAACGTGTTTTACCATTAAACACGCAGACTGCTTGAATACAAAAACATTGATTTTAAGTCAAACTCGATTTGTGAAAACTTTCACAATCGCTATTTACTGTGTAACAGTGTTTCTTTATGCTCTGCTCTCTTTTTCTTCTATCATAATGTCACGCGGTGCTGTTCCCGTGAATAACGGTTTTCCAAGCCCTTAGATAAATCATATGTCTCTAATAGACTATTGTTATTTGTGGCATCTTCAAATTTAAGCTTTGGTTGTTGTACCTTTCCTTAAGTCTTGGCTTCAATTTGCTGATTTGAGGAAATGTTTCACAGTATATTTTTTGTCAGTTGATCCTTCCTGAGCCCTTATGTACTATTCTGATTTGTGACAAATTTCACAGAGCAATTTTGGACAGTTAACCCTTCACTGATTAAATTACATCACAATTTTGATTTGTGAAAACTTTCACAGTTTAGTACTGGTCAGCTGACCCTTACCTGAGTCACTAACATCACTATTCTGATCTTGTATGTGATGTTAGTACCCAGGAAAAGGTCAGCTTGACCAGTACTGAACTGTGAAAGGTTTCACAAATCAGAATAGTGATGTAAATGATTTAGGGAAGGGTCAGCTGATCAGTACTGAACTGTGAAAGTTTTCACAAATCAGAATAGTGATGTTCTTGACTCAGAGAAGGGTCAGCTTACCAATACTGAAATGTGAAAATTTTCACAGATCAGAATAGTTATTTATATGACCCAGGGAAGGGTCAGCTGACCAGTACGGAACTGTGAAAGTTTTCACAGATGAGAATAGTGATGTTAGTCACCCAGGAAAGGGTCAGCTGGCCAGTAGTGAACTGTGAAAGGTTTCACAAATCAGAATAGTACATAAGGGCTCAGGAAGGATCAATTAACAAAAAAATATACTGTGAAACATTTCCTCAAATCAGCAAATTGAAGCCAAGACTTAAGGAAAGGTACAACAACAAAGCTTAAATTTGAAGATGCCACAAATAACAATAGTCTATTAGAGACATATGATTTATCTAAAGGCTTGGAAAACCGTTATTCACTGGAACAGCACCGTGTGACATTATGATAGAAGAAAAAGAGAGCAGAGCGTAAAGAAACACTGATACGCAATAAATAGCGATTGTGAAAATTTTCACAAATTGAGTTTGACTTAAAAACAATGTTTTTGTATTCGAGCAGTCTGCGTGTTTAATGGTAAAACACGTTAAACATGAAGATCGCCTATTTTTCACATTCCTTACCAGGGGCGTTTCTAGGATTAGAAAACATCAGGGGCTGGTGGCAAAACATCAGGGACTAGTAGTGGTGGATGGGAGCTCACATCATAATTACGTAGGATTTTGTTAGGCACAGGTGGGTGAACATGGAACCTCCTAGGAAGGTCTGGGGCACATGCCCCCCAGGAGAAAATTTGATATATTTTAAAGTTAAATTCATTAATTTGGTGCACTTTGAGTTCAAAAATAAGAGCTATA
Organism: Labeo catla; assembly: GCA_012976165.1. Lineage (NCBI taxonomy): Eukaryota > Metazoa > Chordata > Actinopteri > Cypriniformes > Cyprinidae > Labeo > Labeo catla. The sequence continues at coordinate 16,841 of VONZ01002984.1, read as the reverse complement.
AGTTAACCCATGTTCAGTGTGCAAATTGAACAAAGAAAAGGTTGATGACCTGACTCACCCCTCTTCTGATACTCTGAAAACACTGGATCATGAACTCATCGTGTAAGCAAAGTCATATTGTGCTTTTGATTTTAGTTCATTTGACAGATACTTTGCCAAAGCAGTGGCACAAAACAACATTGTTACACTATGAAAAAACAGTAAATAGTAATCACTGACAAATAGCAAACATATCAAAGTATTATCACAAAATTATAACTTTACAAAAATATATTACACAAATAAACTAATAGATTTAAAAATATATATTTGCATGCAAAAATTGGCCCCCTTTTTTTCAAATTCCATTTTATTTACTTTTTTCTAAATTCAGTTTTTTTTTTTTTTTTTTTTTTTTTTTTTTTCTGGACTCCTTTTTAATGGGTATATTTAATTGTATTAATTAAAAATAATAAAAAAAAAATGCCTGATTAATTAAAACAATGAAACTTATACAATTTAACGTCAATTTATCAAAAGTTATGTTTAGGGCCATATGAAGTTTTTTATGTTTTCTCACCTAATATTTTATTGTTACCAAATTTGTTTTAGCATGTCTATTTATTTAAATGCATAAAACAACTTTTATTTATTTCTACAACAGCCTTATGAAATTATGTGTTGTGTATTTAAATTTAAATAAATATTAATTTATCTTTTAATTCATGAAAATTAAATTTTATTTTTTGGCAAATAAAGGGGATGCACTAATAAAATTTAAAAGATGGAAGAAATATTGTGTAGCAAAGTTTAAGTAATTTTTCAGCAGCAGTAGTAGTAGTAGTACTGTAGGTACATTCTACTGAATGATAGTAATATATTTCTGCCACAATGTCTATACAAGCTAAACCGAACTTTTATTTTGACGGGTTTCCGTAAAATACCTTTAAATTTCTGTGAGTATATAAACCTGGTTTACTCAAACAAACCAGCCAACTACTCTCAGAGCAGTTCTGGAGATGTTTTTCATGCGTTTTTTTTATGGCAGACGCTGAAATCACAGAGAGCGTCACGCGTGCTTGTGTGTAGTAAAGGAAAACGCGACTGCGTCTGCGTCTTTCATTCATAAAGGGACAAGCAGAACATGCAGGATTCATATTTTAAATGGTATTTTGCCGAGTAATATTTAAAGATACTAATCCACATCGCGATTTGTTTAAAGTGTAACAACCGACCTATGATTAATTCATTCAAACTATGATATATTCTGTGAATTCTTCGGAAATCATAGGGCGATACAAAACATTCGGGGCTAAAGAATAATCTTTAGGGGCTTGAGCCCCGAATGGTTAGCCCTAACGACGCCCCTGTTCCTTACTATAGCGGACTTACCAAGGGGTTTACGAACAAGAGCTTTGCTGTGAAAAAAATTCACAGATCAAGCTGGTTCAGATGACACTGGTTTCAGTCTGCTAAGTTTCCAACTTGCGGAGCTATAAGCATTATAAAATTAAGAGTCGCATCGAAAAAAAAAAAGATTTCGGCCAAAAGGCACAGCATCACCAGAATTCACAAATCATGGAGAACGACATTCGGGATTATTTGCATGTTTATGACAGCGCGCTGTGTATTTATAGCCAAAAGAGATCCGCATATCAAACCGCAAACTATCTTTACTGCGGTTTAAGACCCACGTCAAGTTGTTGATCTTCATTAAAGACGCTTTTCTAAAGCCAGCACCTACTTCTTTTCTCTCTGCAGAAGTGTTAAGCCTCGAAAGAGCTCTTGCTTTATCCACGACCAAATCAGAATAACAAACCTCAATGCTTTCAAAATAAACTCTTACCTTCTTATCAAACTGAAGTTTCAGCGCTGAGGGTTTCGTTTTTGCTTGGCGCAGTGTATTCAAGTCAGGCCCGGCTCCAGGAATGAAATGAAGGGTGGGCCAAGTGATATTTGAGGTGGGCCCGGGTTTTGGGGGATTGGGTGTAGTGGTAAATACATACATTATTTTAATACATATGATAAAATCACATTTTAGTTTATAGTGTCTGAAAATACCACAGCTGAGTACACTATAGATGTTCTTATAATTATCTTACTAAAGGATAATTTTTAGTACATTAAGTACAAAATTAGTGTGTGAAAACAGAGCACTAAAGATTATGGAACTGCACATTTTTTCACCTGATGTAGTTGGTGTTACACAATGTATGGTCATACACTGAATACATTACTTGACCACCGCGGCATTTTTATAGAAATAAAAATCATTTAGTTCAGTTGGAAAACACGCTACAATTCTAAACTGAGAGCATCTGTACCAACGTGATCTCATGATAATTCGTATGTAGTTTACGTAAAAAGTGGTTCTATAAAACGTATATTTACTTACGTTTTTCCAGACACTAAAACGTACTATACTGACGTATTTACAGCATCTAAATTTACAAATACTTATGTATTCACGACACCTAAAAACGAATCCTTATGAATATTAAAATCGTGGTATTAATTTCATTATTATTGTTGTTTTTAGTTGCCATATCAATGGCCTTATGTTTTTAGTTGCATTATTACATTTTTTAATCGTTTACGTTATAACATTCTGTTCTGTTCTGTCTGATTTCTGCTGTCAGCTCCTTTCCAAGATGCATGATGTTAAACAAGACTACACTTTAAAACCTTAAAATAAATAACATTTATGCAATCGTTTAACCATTCATGTAATATTTAGGCTACTTTGTTTGCCGTGGTGGGACACAAAACGCAACATAATTACAAAATTAAGTGATTTTATTTGTGCGCTGTACTCCAAATCTTCACAATCCATACGACTGCGAGGAACAGACCCAAATTCAAGCCTTTACCCGGCGATCTTCATCTCCATCCCGAGCGGCGAGTCCAGCGACCGTAGGCAACAGCAATAAACCCGCGCTGAAGTGCATTTTACAAACTCAAATACTGCCGCATCAAGAAACTACAGGTTTTCTGGTGAGGTGTGTTTGAATGTTGCGCGCGCGCCTTGACGGAATGAATAGGGAAATATTCTGGATAATATTTTCAGCGATTAACAATTTAAATTCTGCTCTGCACCTCACAAACATACTGTATTCAGCCAGAGAGGACTGCGGCTGCAACGCAGCGTCATTTGGACTGCGTATTTTGGTCAGTTACGTTTTATATCCTTTTATATTAGCTATAAAATGGGTAGGTTTGGGGGTAGGCTAAGGGGGCTAAAATTCTAAATCGATCATTGATCAAATAGAAAAAAAGGGTAAGGAGACGTGACTGATAGACTATGCTTGAGGATTTGCTGCTTATGCTCATCAATGACAAACATTCTTTACAGAGAGTGCGCGTTAATCACGAAAGCAAAAGTGAAAGTAAACAGCGCAAACGCGATTTCAAGACCCTGAGTATTGATAGCGCGAAAACTATATACAATATTAAAATGTTTCGGGGTGTGTATGCATGCTTCATTTAACCCAATCACACCATTTTAATTGAAAAAAGGACATTTTATTAATTATTTTCACTTCATTAAATACTAGAATTGAACAGTCAGAGATGTCAAAATCCAGCCAGGGTATTTAAAACAAATCTTGATATGTTTTCAAGTTTTTGCAATTGTGCCACATACTTTCAAAATCATTATTGGATAGTTATGTTGGTAACACTTCGCAAAAAGGAGTCGTTTGCTATTATTAGTGAATGTATTAACTAACATGAACGAACAATAAACAAATACATTTATTACAGTGTTTATGAATCTTTGTTAATGTTGGTTAATATAAATATAGTTGTTCATTGTTTGTTAATATTAGTTCACAGTGCATTATGTTAACAAACACAACTTGTGATTTTAATAATGCATTAGTAAATGCTAAAAATTAACATTAACTAATATTAATAAATGCTGTGTAGAAGTGTTCATTCTTAGTTCATGTTAATTAATGTAGTTAACTGTTAACTAATGATCCTTATAGTAAAGTGTTACTTTTTAAAATTATAAAGTGTTTATTAGAAGCATAATTTAATTACATTTTAACAAATATCCAATTTGCAATAATGAACACCAAACAAAATCATGCTAACAGGTTTCTGACAATCCTAAAAATACAAGATAAAGTGATACAAATGAGGAGACACAAACTTGTGATTTTATTCATGAAACTATATCATTTTCTGGATTAGATATCATGTTAACAGGGTTAACACATCCTGGGCACATAACTTTAAGTGGTTTTTAAAATTATTTTTACATTTTAAATTTTATTTTTATGTTTTTATTTTAACTATTTCTGATTTTTTTTGTTAATAAGATAAATGGAAAGATTCCTTTATTAACACATTGTAAAAATTAATGTGTTCAAGTAATATTTTACCAGTATGTTCATAAGAAATAAAATATGTTGCCCTTTTCTTAGAATGACTTCTCTTATTTGGATAAATCTGTGTTTCCTGTCACCTGGTTATCAGGTTTTGTGCGTCTTAGTCTTATGCCACTTAGATGAACTCAATTTCTTTGAATGACTTCTTATAATCTGTGAAATGGGTGTTTTTCACCACTTTAAGCTCATATGTGACCCTGGACGACAAAAAATCAGTCATAAGTAGCATATTTGTATATTTGTAGGAATAGCCAAACATACATTGTATTGGTCAAAATAATCGATTTTTCTTTTATGGCAAAAATCATTAGGATAGTAAGTAAAAATCATTTTCAGATTCCGGATTTTCAAATAGTTGTAACCAAATATTGTCATATTCTAACAAACCATACGTCAATGGAAAGTTTATTTATTCAGCTTTAGGATGATGTATAAATCTCAATTTCAGAAAATTGACCCTTGTGACTGGTTTTGAGGTCCAGAGTCACATATGTACTTATTGTGCTTTTAAATGGCAGGTTTAGCTCAACTGAACCTGTAAAATATTCAAAAACAACCGATAAGCACATAAAGGGTAGAACCGACAGGATATCTGTCACAGACGCCGCTGAGTGGCGCTGATTCACTGTGCGTTGGGCTCTTTCTGACATCCCTGGAGAGCACACAGGGAGCGAGTCAGCGCAGCACAGCGCTCCAGACCTTTGCCTTCAGCACCGGCAGATCCTGCACAGAGCGTCTCCAGCGCGGACCAACACCGTAAAAACAAGTCCAACAGGATACAACGTGGGGTGATGGCTCCGTTACGAACATCTGTGTGATTTTAAACCCGGACGCAAAAGCGCTGGTGTGAAGTTTCAAGCCGCTCTCATTCGAGTTGAGATGAAGATCTGAGACGCTGCCAGAGAAGGAACTTTGCGTCTCCGCGCACCCGGACGCATTGCGGGGACATCGGGCGCTTTTGTGACCAGAGGACTGAACTTGATCAGTTTTGTAAAATAAACGGGTATCGTCTGTTTTAGTGATCCATGACTGTTGCTTTAGTGAGTCATGCATTCTGATCGTGACAGAACGTGGCTCACTGAAACTTAATAGGTAGGCTGTAGCCTGTGTGTAAACCTGAGAATCATCCTGGGAGCTATAAAGCTGGACTATTTTGTAACAAGCGTAGTTAAGAAATAATACCATAGATTAAAAAGGGCAATGAGTGTGATGAGTTTGCGTGCGCGAGGGTGTGTGTTGACGGTGCATCGTCTTCTTACCGCATTAACAGTATATGCCATGTAAAGTCAAGCTTAACCCAGTAAATCAGCTTACCCTGGTTGGAAAGGGTGCAAACAGAGTAAAGGTCTCTGGTCCCAGTACACGGAGACTGGCACTCTCATCTAAGATGCGCCGTCACGCGCACATATACGGCCACCAAATCATTCAATTCAAGCAAGGAGTAATGGGAAGTCCGAATATTTAAAAAAAAAAAAACTCTGGAAAATAATTAATAATAAATTAATGAATGTTTTACGTCAATTTACTATTAGGCTACATGTCACTTTCCTATTGATTCAAGTGTTTCTCATTTTATTTGTCCCAGTTCAGGGTCTTAAACCCTTGATTTACCTCATAAAATGACATTTAGAACATAAATAGCCCTATATTTTGCATTTCCATTAAACAAAACAGTAGCTAACATTTGTTTACACTGGCTAAAATTCTAATAAGGCTGCTTCTCACAGTTCATCAGTTTCCAAATTATTTTTAAGAACGAAATATCCATCTTTTTCTTCCCATAGGAGTGGCCGCAGCCATTTGTTCTGTAACTTTTATGTGTCTGGCTTTCATTCTCATCCGCGTCCAGCTGTTTTTAGCTGTACAAAACGGCTGGTTTTGCTGCTTGATATTGCAGATTGGTGTGTCTTACCATCCCAGGTAACACATGTACGTCTGCAAGATGTCTGTTAAAGATCGCTTGATCTGGAAAGCAACTGCTGTGTACAAACATCTGACAGACATCTGTAAGATGTTACATACATTCTAAATCACAAGCATCTTAAAGACATCTTATAAGCGTCTATTTTACATCTGATAGGAAACGTCCTATAGTCGTATTGCAGATGAGCAAACACTCTAAAAAATACATCTTCCAGATGCAGATGCACAAATGCAGATGTCAAATAGACATCTCCCACATGTGTGTTTGCTATCAGGGCAGTTTGAGTGAGTCACTGAGTAGTTGACTCGCGAATCACTTGAATCAATTTTATTGAGCCGTGAACAATTCCTTCACACTATGTGTGAGCAAAACATTCAAATCGGTTTTGTAATCTGGTTCATTCGCTTCATTACAAAAGATTCAACTGAACTGAACAATTTGAGAGTTTAACGAGACAAATATACAATAGAACGTGCATGGGCTTCATAACTTTCTTCCTTTTAAGCTGTTTTTGCATCAGTGAATTGCACCAAATAAGATAAAGCATTTTTATAAATCCTCCACATCACTCTGGGAGAGAGATAAAAGACAGGAAAAAATGATTACTGCAGAATATGGCCATATGAATATGTAGTTGAAACTATAATTTCTGCTATAATTGCATTGCCTTGGCTGATGTGGTTGGCTGATATAACTCCCTTCGGGCCACAGTGCGCGTTTATTCTCACACTGAGAATACAGCTGTCAGTCCAGTTTTAAAGTACTAAACACAATTATAATACTGCTAAACTGTTTGGAATAATTAATATTATGCTTACCAAGGCTGCATTTATTTGATCAAAAATACAGTAAAAACAGTAATAATGTAAAATAATATTCCATATTTTAAAATGTAAAGTTGATGTCAAAAGTTTACATCCTTCTTTAAGAATCATTAAAAATGTTAATTAACAAAATAAAAGGGATCATACAAAATGCTTGTTATTGCTTTTTAGGGCTGACCTGAATAAAATATTTCACATAAAAGACATTTACATATAGTCCACAAGAGAAAATAATAGATGAATTTATAAAAATGACCTGATTCAAAAGTTTACACCTCCTTGATTCTTAATACTGTTCTTACCTGCTTTTTGTTTTGTATTTGAACACTTTCCAACAATGACTGTATGATTTTGAGATCCATTGTTTCACACTGAGGACTCATATGCAACTATTACAGAAGGTTCAAACGCTCACTGATGCTTCAGAAGGAAAAACAATAGATTAAGAGCCGGGGGGTGAAAACTTTTGAACAGAATGTGATGTGCACATTTTTATTATATTGCCTAAATATCATATTTTTTCATTTAGTACTGCCTTTCAGAGGCTACAGAAGATAGTTACGTTTCCCAGAAGGCAAAATAAGTTAAACTTACCCTGATCTTTAAATTCAAAAAGTTTTCAATTGCACCACGTCTGTCGGTTGACAGACCAATCACGACAGTGATGCGGGAGTCCCGCCTCCCCCTATATATGTCACTGCATGACGGTCCCCACCTCATTCTCAGCATATCTCTTCCCCGTGCTACTGCAAGGAGGGAAGTGTGGTGAGATACCTCACTCATGTTATCAGAGAACCGGGGTTACGTGAGTAACCTAAAGTTCTTTTTCAAACATTCCTTCAGTATCTCACTATGGGATATAGACAACTCCCATATTGCAGATATGCTGTCCGAAGCAGGCATGTCAACCAACTCAGTGATGTGTGATATAAGAATGTAAACCCCGATTATTCACAGAATATAATGGAGACATATGAAAAACAAAAGATCTGCACGAGTGTTTTTATTTTTTTTTACACACTTAGGACGGAATGAGCGAAAGACGGCTCTGTAACATCCAGCTTGTAAAACTTGACAAACGTGTGAGGCGAAGCCCAGCTCGCCGCTGCACAAATGTCTCGAATTGAAACGCCCTTAAACCACGCCCACAAAGAGGCCAACCCTCGGGTACTATGAGCTCTCAGCCCTTCTGGAGGACTAAGGCCCATGCTGTTATAACCCACTATAATTGACTATAAATATAACACTATAACCCACTGGATTGGTTTTGAGAGACACCCTGAGTAATCCATAGTGAACTGCATACAGGAGTTATGAACCGACAAAGCATGAGGTTCACTAACCCGTTTTGCAGTTGAAAGAGCCAGTAATAATGCGGTCTTTAGCGACAGGAGCTTCAGATCACTGCTGTCTATAGGCTCAAAAGGTGTACGTTAAGGACCACAGACAGGTCCCACGGCGGAATCAGTGGCTTGACACCCTGTTCAAACGCCGTGCACCTCTTATAAACCTGCATACAAGCGGGTGACGACCCATAGTGTTATCATCAATCCCCACATGACACGCAGAAATCGCCGCGAGATACACCTTAACGGTGGAAAAAGATCTGCCTTTATCCAAAAGTTCTTGCAGAAAACATAACACATCTGCAACCAAACAGAGAAAAGGAACAATGCGCTTATGCGCGCACCATTGCTCGAAAACGTTCCACTTCTTATCGTAAGCAGAGCGCGTTGAAGCAGCTCTAGCTTTCTGAATTGTCTCGATCACCCTCGAAGGCAACCCTGTAGCATTCAAATTTAACCTCTCACGGGCCAAGCCCAAAGAGCAACCCTGTCTGGGGCGGGGTGGAATATCTCCCCGCGCGCCTGCGAGAGGAGGTCTCTGTTTAGCGGGAGAGGCCATGGCTGGTCGACTAAAAGCGGCATTATCTCTGCCACCCACACTTTCCCCGGCCAGTTTGGGGCAATCAGTATGACTGAGTGGCCGTACTCTCTTACCCTTCTTAGAGTTGGTATGATCAGGCTTAGCGGAGGAAACACGTAAAGCAGTGCGTTAGGCCTTGGGTGCGCTAGGGCATCCACACCCATAGGCGCACCGTCTCTCGCTAGTGAGAAGAATAGAGGGCAGTGACTGTTTTCGCGCAATGCGAAGAGATCTGCGGCCGCGCGACTGAATCTCTTCCACAACTGGCCCACTACCTGAGGGTGGAGTGTCCATTCGCTGTACCTAGGATTCCCCCTGAACAGGAGATCTGCCCCCGCATTCATTATTCCCGGGACGTGTGTTTCCCGGAATGAATGAAAGTGTTTTCTGCCCCACACAATCAGACTGTGAAGCTGAGGAGAGCGTGTGCCCCCTTGGCGATTTATAAATGCCACCGTGGTCGTGTTGTCTGATCTGATCAGAACGTGGTGGTTCCACAGAAACTGCACAAAATGTTTCAAAGCTAGAAACACTGTTAATAGTTCCAGGTAATTTATGTGCACACTTCTCAGCGAGATGGGCCATTTCCCTTTCGCTATTCTGCCCTTGCACACTCCCCCCCAACCTGAGAGCGACGCATCCGTTTTTACCACCTTCCTCATGGAAACTGCTCCCAGCGGAGTCCCGGATTTGAGGAATGAGCGTTTTTTCCAGTAACGGAGAGTGAGCATGCAAAGTGCCGACACCATCACTTTGCAGTTGAGGTGACGTTTTGGACATAAGTGCCGTGCCGCTGTCCAATTCTGAAACTCTCTCATTCGCAACAGTCCCAAAGGAATAACCGAGACTGTTGAGGCCATTAGCCCCAGAAGGCGCAGACACAGTCTGAATGGGACTTTCCTCCCTTTTTGAAAAAAGGAATAGACAGCTGCGAACTGACCTGATGCGCTCCTCTGACAGAAACGCTTGATACTGATCCGAGTTCAGTCTGAGGCCTAGATAAACTATTTCCTGTTTGGGCACCAGGCAGCTTTTTGTCTTGTTTATCTTGAAACCTAAGCTCTCCAAATGAGACACGAGCATCTTTGTGTCTGTCTCCGCTTGCTGCCATGACGGAGAGCAAAGAAGGAGATTGTCCAAATAAGCTGACACTCTGAGACCTGCTGTTCTCAGCAGTGATAGAGCCACTTCTATACATCTGCAAAACGTCCGTGGGGCCAGTGAGAGCCCGAACGGAACGGTCATAAATTCGTAGGCTGTGCACTGAGGAATTTCCTGTGTGCTTGGTAGATGCCTATACGGAAATATGCATCTTCCAGATTGACCGAAGTGAACCAGTCTTTCTCGCAAATAAAATGTGACAGCGTTTTGAATGTGGGCATTTTAAACTTGTATTTTCTGAGGTGTTTGTTGAGGATCCACAAATCCAGAATGGGGCGGAGACCACCCCCTCTCTTGGGAATGACAAAGTACCGGGAGTAAAAGCCCTGATGACTGTCCTCCGGCGGCACAACTCGAATTGCCCTTTTTCTTAATAAAGAGGCTATTTCTTCCTCTAAAACCTGAGCAGATTTCCCCTCTGCGGCTGACATCAGCACACTGTTGAACACGGAAAGTTTTACAGCAAATTGCAACCAATAACCCCGCATTATCGTAGACAGAACCCAGGGATGTACTGCAAATGCGCGCCAGCTCTCCGCTTGAACACAGAGCGGACCACTGCAGCCCTTGCCCACTAATGGCGCAACCGCGCTATCGAGCGGGAAAGCTGGGGATTGAGTAAAGCTCTGAATTGAGTACATTTTGGTTTTATGTGTGTTTTTATTTTCAAATGCTGTGCCCTCGGCCCACTGCCTGGATGCACAGGGAATTTCTTTATTTGCACACCACCAATATTCTCTTGCGAACTGCCTTCCACCTTTCCTAACAACATCGTGGGTGGAGGGGGGAGAACTTCTTTGTGGGGCACTGGGGGAACTGGTGCCAACTCCACAGCTGAACTGGTCACAAGAGAACTTTTTGACATTTCTATGAACAATTCCCAAGTCCAACGCCTTCTCTTGGCAGGAGGGGGAGAAATTAACTGCTCTTTTTGAGGGAGGATAACAACAGATATTTCAAGAGTGCTGTTGCTCGTCCCTTTGTCTGTAACACAAGGACTGGTTAGGTTGCCCGGCGTTTCTTCCCTCCCTGAGGGTTTGCCGGTCTATGTCTAGCTGCTGCTGCTGCAGAGGAAGGTTTCCCCTTTGGCTGTGCTGGCTTAGACTGTGTGTCAGACTGCTGAGACTGAGGAGGCCTGGGGCTCCTGAAAGCTGACTGACCACTCCTCAGAGGGGCATCAAAACCAGGGCGTGTCGATGGAGGGCCCTTAGGAATGGGCTTTCGGGGGAGGCAAGCTTGGAAAGCCTCCCCCTCCTGCTTCCTCAGATCACACCGCTGGCGCTCTCTGTCAGACAACCCCGAAACTGTCAGCCAGAGGGCTCGCTCACCAACCACTGCCAAGCCCATACTGCGGCCGCAGCTCTGGACTGCACCTCTGGAGGTTCTCAGGTTGAGATCTACAATAACGCAGATCTCTTCCCAGAGGGCTGGATTTGGTGACCCAGCATCCATTTGCCTCCCCATCTCCTCCATGAGTTCTGCTTGATAAGCAGTAAGGAGAGAGGTGGCGTTCAGAGCCCTCACTGCCAGAGCAGAAGAACGGTAGATCTTCTGAAAAACTGAGGCCGTTAAGCGTTCAGTACGTCCTGGCAGTGAAGCTGAAGCAGAAGATAAAGGTTCTCTGTTATTATGATTAAGATGATGTGCTATTGACAGCTCAACAGGAGGGGGATTTGATATCCCTAGCTCCTCCATGTTGTGCTCATCCAATCTGGAAAACCCTTTCACAGGGACCCTGTGTGAAAAAGGTTTGTCCCAAAAACGCTTCATTTCCGAAACGCACACAGGGACAGCGGGAATGACCTGTTTAACGTGCCCCGGCTCTCTCTCCATACCCTGGCCTGGCCTGCCTGCTGCGACGGCCAATCGACGGAAAGTTTTGCCGCCGCCTTCCTGCACATTTCGTGCAGGTCGAGCTCCACCTGAGCTAAAGCCGGGGACCCGTCGCTTAACGCGCTTCCCGGGGGTCGACGGTAGGATCGCGTCGTCATCATCTTCCTCCCCGTCCTCCTCCAAGGAGCGATCGTTTCGTCATCGTCCTCCTCCTCCTCCCTTTCCTCTGCCAGGATCGGGAAAAGAGGAGGAAACTTCATCCATAAAATCGCCCCAGCTGCATGATACAGGAGGCTGTTTCATCTCCACCGTGGTTGGAGGGAAAGGGAGAGTCACCCTTATTAGCGGCTGCCACCCGCACTCTTCTCTCCAGAACCCTTGACGGGAAGGGGGAACAGTGCGGACGGCACTCGGGGTTTCACCCCCAGGCATACAATGCACAGGGGATGAGTATCCTTGGCCGATATCATAGCCCCACAAGCACAAGGGCGCGGGGCATCTTTGCCCCTCGCACCCTGGCTTGCAGAACTAGCACTTGCCATAGCTGCTAAGCTCACCACAACGTGTCGCTTAAAAAGACAGACAAGAGAATTCACCGTAACACGTTAATTCGCTCGTTAGTCCCTTAGCAATAACTTTCACTTTGACAGTGAAAGAGAAGAAGACCACTGCTTTCAGAAAAAGCTGCATTTGGCGACGTACCTTGACGGCTTATCCAAGAACAGTTGAGCAGCTAATCCGGAAAGGGGTACAGAAGAAATAAAGCTTCCAAGAAATCTTCACGGAGAAGAGAACGAGAATGAGGTGGGCACCGTCATGCAGTGACATATATAGGGGGAGGCGGGACTCCCGCATCACTGTTGTGATTGGTCTGTCAACCAACAGACGTGGTGCAATTGGTGCTTCCAGGATTGGTCATGCCCGAGGCGATTCCTTGGCCGATATCATAGCCCCACAAGCACAAGGGCGCGGGGGGTCTTTGCCCCTTGCATCCTGGCTTGCAGAACTAGCACTTGCCATAGCTGCTAAGCTCACCACAACGTGTCGCTTAAAAAGACAGAGAAGAGAATTTGTCGTAACATGTTAATTTGCTTGTTAGTCCCTTAGCAATAACTTTCACTTTGACAGTGAAAGAGAAGAAGACCACTGCTCTCAGTTTAGAATTGTAGCGTATATGTTTTCCAACTGAACTAAATGATTTTTTGTACCGTTGTGTGGTTAACAGTTGTGTGGTTAAGAGTTGTGTGGTTATATGATCATTTGTTGTCTTATGTTAGTTGAGATTTTAAAATATGTGATGCAACTTAGACACCCCATACTCATGAAAATGGTTTATCTAGGTCCGAGTGAGGCTGTATGATCAGTGGTTTAGACCTTGTCGAAGACACCAAAACCAAGCTACTCCCACTCCGGGTAATGTTAGGTCACTGTCGGCTACTAGTGCCCAGGAAGCCTCTGTTCCAGACCCAGAGGGTGGAGTCAGAGGAAGGAGAATATTGGCAAAAGATATCCTACAACGACTGAACAGTACAGATAGGTGAGCTGGTATGCTTGAATCACATATACAAACAGTATTTAACCTTGCCTTTATTATTACCTGCAGAACTCATGCATTGTATATATTGCAATTGACTTTGTCCAGTGCTTATTTATATAATAACATCACAAATTCATGTATTGTAGCTGCTGTATCCTCTCTTTTCCCAGGTCCTTTTTTATAGCTGATAAGCATGGGGTGCGGGTCCTCAGAGCTTTATACGGAATTTGGAAAGATTCATATGTGTGTGGATCAAGCAGAGGTTTATGAGCTGAAGCTGTTTGTGGAGAACACAGGTCAGGATGCTGTTTATTTCACATACTACACTGCTCTACACTGGCTGCACTGTTTCACTCTGGAAGACAGCAGGAAAGTCACAGACAACAATCCACTTCGTCTGGAGCCCTGTAAGTTATTCAGTTGTACCATGTTGCTTGCAGGATTTTTTTGCAAATATTCTGGTTTTACACCTTAAACTCTTGTTTGTTTTTAAAATAGGTGAGAAGTATGAGGTGACCGTGAGATTCAAATCCAGTCATGTTGGAGTTTATTTAGCTACCCTAGCATTTGAGTTTAAGCAGAACACTGAGCCCACCACCCGTCCTTTTCACATTGTGCGCTTCATTGAAGTGGAGTACAGGACTAAGCTTGCAGCCTTACTGGGTCCTACAGAACCATTCAAACCTCTGAGACTCAACATCCTTGAGCCCGAAAACTGTAAAGTGAACGAGGGAATTCCACCTGAGGGGTGAGATTTTTTTTAAAATAAAATATTAAATAATAAGAAATTATAGTTATCCACTTTATTTTTATCCACGTGCATGGCTATTTGTAAATTTTATGGGTCTGGCTTCCGGTCTCATCCGCATCCAGCTTTTTTTCCATGTACAAAACAGCTCATTTTGCTGCTTGATATTGGCAATTGGTGTGTCTTACCATTTTATTTTAATGTATTATCTTAATTATAAACACACTGGTTCGTAGTGCAAACAGTTTTTCTGTTTACCGCACGTTGTTATTCTTCTTGTTACTTTTCTATAGCGGCTAATCAACCGGAAGTCTCACCCATAGGCTTACTTTCACGTTGAAGAATAAGGTGGATACAAATTATTGTAGAAAGCTGTATTAATTAAAAATTAACAAATTAATAATTTAGATAAATTAAATTTTAATTAAAATTAAAATTAATTTAATTAAAATTAAAAATAAAACGTTTACATGTTGTGTCCCCCGTAAGTTCTAGAAATGTAAATAGTTATTTTAGCATTATTTATGCATTTATTTATATGTTTGTATCTCCGTGTGCTTCTCTCTTCTTTAGTTATGTTCAGAACTTTCTTGAAACTGTTCTTCCACTGGGGCACTACACTCCACCTTCTGACGTCCTTGAACTAGCCAAGCTCCTGAAAGATGGCTGCTCTTCCCGGATCCTCAGAGGAAAGTTTCAGCAACTTCAGTTAGTGTGCTTCAAGTGAAACATTATTACAAACATTATTTGTAATTTATTTCTGTGAGGGCAAAGCTGAATTTTTCAGCAGTCGTTACTTCAGAAATTATTCTAATATGCTAGTATTTTAGTTTGTTGATCCTTCAAGTCTCTAATTATGCCATTTAGAACTGGTCTGAGATCAATTTTAGGGTCAGATGTTATAAGGGTTAGGCTGCCTTTTTGTTGGTGTGTATGACTTTACATGTATGTATTTAATGAGACTTCAAGGGAAATGTTTTTGCAGTTTGTGCATTCACTGGGAATTGAACCCATGACCTTGGCATTGCTTGTGCTATTTGTTTGAGCTGTTACAGGAAAACCAAAACATGAACTTTGGCCACCTTTTGGTTTTTTTTACACATTGTGGCTTCATAAAATAGTTTCCAAAAAAACACTATGACCAGGCTTGTATCGTCATGTTTGCACAAAAATTCCTTAAGCAATTTTGTGGAAAATTCAAAATCCATTTTCTAATTCAAATTTTTCATTCAAAATGCTTTGTTAAAGGATTACTCCACTTCCAGAATAAAAAATTACCTGATAATTTACTCCCAATGTCATCCAAGATGTTCATGTCCTTCCTTCTTCATTTGAAAAGAAATTAAGGTTTTGAGGAAAACATTCCAGGACATTTTTTTCCATATAGTGGACTTCAATGGTGCTCAACAGATTGAAGGTTAAAAATGCAGTTTCAATGCAGAAAAGATCCCAGCTGAGGAATAAGGGTCTTATCTAGCAAAACGATCAGTAATTTTCTCAACAAATTATTTTTGCATCCGAATTGTACATGTTTCATTCTTTCTTTTTGCATCTCTTACATGTGACCCTGTACAACAAAACCAGTCTTAAGTAGCACAGGTATATTTGTAGCAATAGCCAACAATACATTGTATGGGTCAAAATTATCGTTATTGTTAGAAAAATCATTAGGATATTAAGTAAAGGTCATGTTCCATGAAAATATTTTGTAAAGTTTCTATCAAAACTTAATTTTCGATTAGTAATTTGCTTTGCCAAGAACTTCATTTGGACATCTTTAAAGGCAATTTTCTCAATATTTAGATTTTTTTTTTTTTTTTGCAGATTTTCAAATAGTTGTATCTACTAACAAACCATACATCAATGGAAAGCATTTCAGATTATGTATAAATCTCAATTTCAAAAAATTGACTGGTTTTGTGGTCCAGAGTCACATACAGTATATAATTTATAGTTATGAATGTTCCGGAATCAGCTCTGAATAAGAAGAGAAATAATGATTGTTTCCTTTGATGTGTTTGATGGTTTCTAGGACATTACTGCAGAGTCCACTAGGCTTCCATAATTATGCAGAATGTTTTGATTTACTTCTGTATCTGGAGGAGTGGCAGATGCATGTGGATATCAAGAGATACAATAAAGATCAAGTCACCTTAGTCAAAGACCACGATAAGAGACTAATGGTCTTAAATGTGAGTGGAAATGTCTTTTGTTAAAACACATCTTGAAACTTAAATTTGCATTGGATAATATAAGGTTTTGGGGTCTGTTTGTGTATTTGTTGTGTTGAAGCTCCCTGGTGTATCAGAGAACAGACCATCAGTCCTGAGAGGAGATCACCTGCTTCTCACCAAGAGTGAGGAGGTTCAGCTCTCAACTGTGACCAAATACAAGGGCTACGTCCACAAAGTAGAACTGGATCGAGTCAAATTGGGATTTTGCAGAAGGTATGAAGTGTGAGTGAGATTAAAAAAAATGCATCATCAACAGATGTCTGCTCATGTAACCTGTTTTT
>VONZ01002983.1:0-31584 GCA_012976165.1 Labeo catla | reverse complement strand
TTGACACGATTTGCCCTACACTGTGTCTACAACACCGCAACTAGATGGACTACACTGGATGTGTTACATCGCTTGTAATGTTTGTAAAATCCATTTGTCCTTTATGTGAGACACAGCACGAGCACTTGGAGTACATATGAACATCAGAAATATACCGGGGCATCACTTTACTGTCCGCATCCATTTTAGATAGTATATATAATGGGTTCTATATTGTCCTTTGTCGAGTCGCGCTGCGCCGCACCACTTGCATCTGAGGAAGAAGCAGAAGCAGCAGGGCAGTGCCACAGGTTGTGCCCGTGGATGAACCCGCAAGAGTGAAAGAGTTCCGGAGAACATCTACGCTGTGTACGAGAGAATAAGACCAGCAAGTAAGGTAAAAATATATATAAGTTTGTCTGAGTGTTTGTCAGATTTTTGCACACCAGTTTAACCTAGTAATATTTACCCGTCAACATGGCGGTTACAGACTTTACTATAGTAAACTGCGTTGTTGTTTCAAACGGCTTTTGTCAGCTTAATAAATGAAGTTACAAAAATAAAACTATTTTTAATGAGCAACACTTATCTTTAATTAACATTAGTTTAACTAATGTGAAATTTTGATCCACCAGCATCCTGGATAATAACAGTTGGTGCAGCACATCGCCACTCTGGCTTGAGAAAAATCAATATCAACCCTTTCTTTGTAGGGAACATCAACTTCATACTTAAAGTTTTTAAAATTTTTGACATATTCTTTACGTTTTTTCCAGAACTTTATGAGTTTGTTTCAGCTCATTTTGCTTCAGTTTCATCATTTGAACTTGTAATTTTAGATTGGAGACATTTGCCTCCAACTGTTTCTGTTTCTGCATCACATCTCGAGTCATCTGCAAGGTTTTTGGTTGCATTGTGTTAAGACATTTGAACAACTGTGATATTGTTCCAAAACTGAGATCCCATGATTGAGCTAGCCTCTGTTCATGTTCTTTTTCATATTCTTCTGCATCTTTTTCATCAGCAGCATTTGACAGACAGCTGTCAAACAGGAAATACACTGGCTGATTCTGATCATTTATTGCACACTTGATTTTAGCCTCTTTAACAGCTGTCAAAGCATCTGTAGGATGTATTCCATCTGAGTGGATAAACAGCAAAACAATATTTTCAGTAATATCTCTTCCAAATAAAGACTGAAGAGCATCAAATATGTATATTTGTCTTTTCAGAGAGTCGATTTTGGGTCACTTCAACCACCAGACACACTACGTCTATTTCATAGATCTCCTCTGCAGATTCACTTAAACCAAGGAAACTCACAGCAATCTCTTGATCAAGATTTATTCCACGAGTGTTTCCATATCCTGGTGTGTGTGTGTGCAATAATCCAAAAGGGCAGAAGATGATGAAGAAAAATTCAATATATTTTAATTATCCAAATAACAGGGCAAAATCCACACATACATGCTAGCACAAACTGATGAGATTGGATGCAACAGAGACAAGAGGGGAGAATAAGCTAACAGAAGTTAACGAGATAACTGATTAAGGGCAGGTGAAACAAACAGGTCACAAGACACAGACACAACAGAACTGTGTTTTCTAAATAACTGTCATTTTAGTTTTTGGAAATGTGTTCTTGTTGCTCTTCTGGGTCTAAAATGCAAGTTACTTAGGTATTACCGTCTTGTTTTTTTAACTCTTGTTCTGAATCAGTCCTCTTGTTCATAAAAATAATAGTTTAGACCCAGTTAAATTTGTAAAGATCATGTGATTTACAAGAAAGTTACAAATTGTTTTATTTCCTTATTGTGAAGGGACCACACAAAACAAATGAACTGCCCACAGTCTGCGTGACAAACATGCTGATAAAGCAATCAGGTAAATAGTTTCAGTTCTGTTTATTGTTATACCAGTCACACACAAGTAAAGAATGAATTGTTGTTTGTCTGTTTTTACAGTATAAACAGCAAATATGCTAGTGCAGCTAGGCTGTGTATATAAGTTGGAAAAATTGTTGTTGACAATTTTACAAAATATACTGAACTACAATCTACTAGATTAAACTAGATCAGACTGTGCACTTAGGTGACATACATTCTCTGAAGGTCATGTTGTGTCTTCTTCTTCGCTTAGTAAGCAATAATGACTTGTGACGACTTGCATTAAAACAAAAGAACTGCTTCAGGTTTCAGGTTGGATTTACAAGGGATGACTTTTCTTTAGCTGCACGCACATACTCTCAGTCGTTCACTTCTTCTTCATTCCCATGCACACTCTCGATTTTGAAGCATTATGGGAAACTATTCTTAAAGGGGAACTGCCCAAAAAATGAATACTTAAAACTATTTCTGTTATTATTAATGAAAACAATGAATTAAGCATATAATAAGCATTTATGACTACTAATTCTATAATTTAAGCCACAACAGGTCATGTGATTTATCAGCAAATAATTTTCACCTACTGTTTTTGAAATGTTATGTAGTATTCGGACATACTAGTGATGAAAGAGAACAACAATGTCATGTTATTCTGAGTTTTCCTTACAATTTTTTTAGCAAGCACTTCACGAAGTGACATTACTCTAGTATAAGCACCCTTGAAATAAGGACACAAATAAGTGGTAATTACAGCAAATGTTTTGCTGTGACCAAAAATTATGTGTATAATATATGTGTATAGTAAAACTCATTATAAAAGGAATATATAAAAGGTTAAATAAATAATAATAAAAAAGCTAATCAAATATATACATTTAAGATTTACAAATTCAAAGTTTGAGAGTTTTCACAAGTTTTTAGATTTCACTTTGTTTTGATTAAACATTTTTTTGATTAAACAGTTGTTACAATGATTAAACAGTTGTTACAATGTATTTTTTTTAATGCTTTGTTAAAATAAAAATCTAGAACTGATCGAGGAGCATCTCACTGCAGCCTGTGGTGGACATCCAATCCTGCCCTCATCCAAGTGCGACGTCATAAACCACGCCCGTGTCCAAATACATCACATTCATTCAGATAATTTGTATTGTTTGCTAACCACCAAAAAAGAAGATGTTTGCCGTGTGGGTAAGTAAAAAATATATCTTTGGTCTTTACCATAACTAAAAACATTCACAACTTTTAAGAATGTGTGCGTCGTTGTGTTCATGTACATAAACAACAGTTCGGCACACTTAGTATGTGTTTTAAACTTAACACAGACACAATATTACTTGGCTAACAACAAATTTACATATATATTTATATATATTATATGTGTGTGTGCGTGGATTAGAGTGTTGTTATGTGTGTGTGTGTGTTTGGGGGAGGGGGGGCAGTGTATAAAAAACTGCACATTCATTCAGCATAAATTTTATGTCGTCATAAGAACGTAAGAATCAGTGCACTGTGTGTGTCTGTATACATACTTGTGTACGTGTGTGTGTATACATACATACATTTAATTATTTTCGCGTGTGACGATGCGTGGTAAGGAGCAAGCGCTCTTTGCTCCCATGGAGTTTATTGCGCTCTTTGCTTGTCTCTTGCGAGAGACAAGCACGCTCTGATACCCGCACCTTTCATACGGTCCTTATATGGTGAGGATTAAGCAATATCGGCTCTCGAGGGAGTTGAATGAGTTCATTGCATTTATTGCTTGTTGCGAGAGGCGTCTGGTTGTTTGCGCAGCCTTAGTGCTAGTTAAGTCCCTTGTTTGGCGTTCTTAATAGCAGCTTTCTGGTGCCGACATGGTGCTGTCCTCCCTTTTGGGTTTATAGTTTGACAGCCCACTGCTGTCATAGAGCTGTCTGTCTGAGGATAGCCAGGTGTTAGCTCAGTGATCGCTCCCCTTCCTAGGGTTTCTAAGTAGCGGTCTCTTTGAGCTCATAGCCAGGTAAGTGCTGTCTCCCCTGCCAGGGATGTAGGTAGACAGCCCATTCTTTGTGGTCAGGTCAATCTTGGTTGATTCTTCTTTTCTATTAACTCTGTGATTGCTCCCCTTTATAGGGTTTTTAAGCAGTGGTCTTCCTGTGCCCCTGCCTAGATGGTGTTATCTCCCCTGTTAGGGTTATAAGTAGATGACCCACTATGATGGTCTGGCCAGTTTCTCAAGAAGGTCTATCCGGTAACTGGAGTCAGGCGTGGGAACCACGGTGGGTGAGTACGATGCCTTATTATGTGTCTAATCATGCTGTATTTCTGGGACCTGTCTTGTGTGTTTCCTTTGGTAGGTCCTCTTCAAGCACCCCCCTCTGGTCTTTGACCATGGTTATGGTCTGCTTGCCTGGATCTGCCTTCGGTATATCGATTAGGAAATTTTTCAGGTGCCCACTACAGCACTACATCTAGGGCAGTGGTCTCAAACCCAATTCCTGGAGGGCCACAGCTCTGCAGAGTTTAGCTCCAACCGGCTTCAACTCACACCTGCTTGGAGTTTCCAATAATCTGGAAGACCTTGATTAGCTGGATCAGGTGTGTTTGATTAGGGTTGGAATGAAAATGTGCAGAGCTGTGGCCCTCCAGGAATTGAGTTTGAGACCACTGATCTAGGGCTATGGTCCTACCTCCAGGTAAGCTCTTCGGAAGTCTTTTTCTCGCAGGAAGCTCCTGGACATCCTTGGATAGACACATGGACCTGAGGCCACCTGGTTGAGACCCTCTATCTGCGTCCCGCCCTGAGGGGCCTTCTGTTTCTGGGTTTCCACCTTTATCATACAGACCTATTCTCATGCCATTTTGGTGATCTAGTGAGTCACCCCTCCGAGGAGTGGGCTTGATCACACTATGTTTCACCATCTTACGAGTCAGAGTCGTTTCTGCAGAAACTCTCTGGGTGCTCCGAGGAGCCTTTGGCTACATTCTTGGCCCTTGTTCTTGAGGTTCTGCGGGCCTTGATAGAGCGGGGCCCATGCTTTCCATTGAGATGGTAAGCACAGGTCTGTGTGGGGTGAGAATGGCTTATGCCTCCTTAAGAGAATACTCGAAACACAGCCCGAGGGCTGGGGATGCTACTGCTCTCTGTGCAGTCTTATAGAGGTGGCTCCCTGTCATATCTGATCCGGATCTCTTCCTAGGCCTCCTTTACAGGGCGCGACGATGCTCCCCTTTCTACAGAAAGGGTTTGCTGAGAGCTCGCCCCCCCTGGGGGGATCAGGTGTTCCTCCCATCCCTCTGGAGTAGAAGCCTGTCCCGATACACTACCTTCTATTTTGGTTGAATGTATCGGCTCTATGGCAGTATTGTTAGACAGATAGCGGTGGCTACTGTCTGCCTGGCGCAGTATGCTCCCCTCCCATGGAGGGTTTGCTTTGAGCACTGCCCTATCGGGCAACTAAGGTTCGCCCTTACTGCCTTCCCCCTAGGCCAGAGGAACTGATCGCTGGGATCAAATCTAGAGAAAGATCTCTGTGATCAGATCTCTTCCAGGGCCTCCTTTACAGGGCACGACGATGCTCCCCTTTCTATGGAAAGGGTTTGCTGAGAGCTTGTCCCCCCTGAGGGGATCAGGTGTTCCTCCCGTCACCCCAGGAGTAGAAGCCTGTCCCGATACACTGCCTTCCCTGTGTGGGTAAGTGTATCGGCTCTTGGCAGTTTAGTAGACAGATAGCTGCGGCTACTGTCTGTTTGGCATTGTAAGATGTGAAATTATTTCCTCATGAATTTAAAGTCCAGGAACCCTGACAAAAACAGATGCCATGCAACAAAACAATAAAACTAATCTGGGGAAGAGATCTTCAAAGAGGGCAAACAACACCACCTCTATTGCTCATTTACAACCCCCTTCCTCCCTCTCCTCTCCCCTCCCTGCATCTCACACTTTTCCCCCAAAAAGTTCCACTGAAAGTCACTAAGAATGTCCATATACTACATGTGTTACATTTTGTGAATATGTTGAAGTTTCCCTTTCATGTTTGGTATCATTCTAAAGGTCTTAGTGCGATTGGTAAAATGGTCTCAATTTCACAGAAGTCACTTATATTATGAGGAAGACTGAACACTTTTGTAGAATTGTGTTTTGCTGCTGAGGGGTGTGTTTTCCCCTTAGGGTCGGGTGAGAATCTCCAGCCAGGTGTGACCCTGGGGCATGAGATCTGACAAACCAAAAGGTCTTTTATGTTTTTACAACTGATTGGAAGATTTGTTTGTTTTGGTCTGGGTATATAAGCGAAGTGACAAAACATTACGGGGGGATTCTGTATTCAGAAGAACCCCCACACTGTGTGTGAGAGTCTCTGGAGCTTTGCCTCCACATCTCTCACATGCTGCTGTGTATCTCTATGCGGTCAGGTATGCATCTCTCACTCTTAGATTTATCTTGGAGTAATTGATGTTATGTATTCATTTTAATTGGAACTGAATTTAATTCTGAATTGGATTTTTCATTGTTAAGCTATGTAATTGGCGTGATACCTTTTTACCTGACTGCTAATAAAATGTTAACTTTGACTCATTCTGGAATTTCTCAGAATCATTATTTCTAGTAGATTAAATTGCAATCTGGTATTTCCGCAATTCTGCGTTCAGGGCAGATCATACCGAAGTACCGGTGGATGGACCATGGGGAACACCATTAGGGCTTCCGATTTCTGACTGCCACTGGCTTAACACGTTGTAGTTCTCGTGATTATAGAAAAAGGGCACTCTATAGTATGGGACTACAGGGTGTAGCCCACTTAAGAGGCCTTATAATCACCCCTCATCCTCTGAGTAAGTCCAGAACTGACGAGGTTGTGCCGTGGATTCACTAATCGGCCGAGTGAATTTCTAAGCGGTATTACCAGGTCATTAATGAACGAATAATTGAGAGGATGAGATTTCCGGAATAATCAGATTCCTAAATTAATATGTAATCCATACTTGTGATCAGTGATTAATTAGAAACACAAACTAAAATTAATAATCACCTATAATTGGAGTCAGACTAAATTATTCATGGAGTCAGATTTTTGTTTGGAAACTAAATTTTAATATTTCAAGGTAATTTTTACAGAAGTGCCGGAAAAGACCTACACGCAAGAAACCTTCAGCTGAACCGCTAGGCTTGCCGTAGCGGGAGGAGCCTTACAGCATATTCTGCTCCCCTCTCTTTGAGGGTCTTGCTTTGAGCATTGCCTTTTTTGGGTGGTTGAGATGCGCCCTTACTGCCTTCCCCTTTAGAGCCTTGTTAAGCCGGCAGTGCTCCCCTCACTCTGAGGGTCTTCTTATTCCACCGTTTCTCAACGGTACGTCTAAAAATCCATTCTTATGGTAAGGCCCACACGAACCTTTGGGCGCTTTCTCAAATCCATGTATATGGTAAGTGCACACGTGAACCTTTGGGCACTTTTCTAAAATGTGGTATGGAATGCACCGGAGTTCTGCGTCCGTTCTAAAATCCTTTATGGTAGGGATTCACGCGCTATTGCCCGTACCCTTTCTCGAGATGGTTAAAACCCCGGTCACCTTGGGTCCCTCTCCAGAGCATCTGCCAGGCTAAAGGAACGGTTTCGGCACGCTCTTTATTCACGCTCAACTGCGTTAAGCAGGGAGTTACCACTTGCGTTTTGTAATGCGGCTCCTGAGGGAACCCTGCAGAGCTGCGGTAGCTCCTGGGTGACAGGCCAACCTAGGTAATCCTAGGCACTTGGCCGTATCCCCTTAAAGGAATACCTCGGTTTCCAAGCTTGAGGCTCTACCCCAGGTCCAGTGCTCTGACCTTTGCAGGTAAGTTTGGGTACGCAGCCCAGGCTCTGGCCGTAGGGGATATGTCTCTGACAGCCGTCACTACATTTCAGGGGCAACTCCCTTAGAGCCTAGGGAGTTGGTACTTAGTGCTCGTCTCTATGATGACAGGCACTCCCCTCAGCATGGCAGCGTGGGTATAACCGTTCCCCATAGCGACCCCTAGAGGACGCAGTTCGAGTTCCTCGTAAGGGAATGTCTCAGGTTACGTATGTAACCTTGGTTCCCTGAGAAGGGAACGAGATACTGCGTCCTCTAGGCTCTTTGCCATGCTTCAGATGTGAACTTCAGACGAAGAAGTGACCGTCCTGTTCTACCGGCATCCTTTTATACTATGGTTGCACCGGTAGTGATGCGCCAGCAGCGACGAGTCACGCCGGAAGTGACATCATAGGCTGTCGCCGGCCAACTCTGTTGATGTTTTTGTATGTAGACTTCAGACACGGGTCACGCAGACGGCGTTCCCCATAGCGACCCCTAGAGGACGCAGTGTCTCGTTCCCTTCTCAGGGAACCAAGGTTACATACGTAGCCTGAGACATTTAAATTCATAATTATAAGTTGTGCAAACTGAATAAAAATCGGCTCAACTAAGCATTTTGTTATACTAATATTTTTAAGGCAGCCAGGTTACTTTTTCTAGAATAGTTCATCTTACTTGTAATGTTAAGTTCATTCAACTGACTGACAGCTGGCTGAACTATGTAATTTGCCCACATAACTCAAGTTTCTATTTTCTAACAGTACTGCAGAAAATAGCCTCATGGACACTGAAAAACATGCAGAAGGCTATTTTATTTGAATTCAAAATAGACAACCTCCTACGTAGTATTACTGTGTTTAGTATTAAAACACCCTAACTTTAAAAAACAGATAAACATTGACATTTAATTTCTGTGTAACAACTGCAGTACATATTTATATTCCTTTCACTAATTCACATTCAATCAAAAGAACAGATGAGGGATTCTAAATTTCTTGCGGAGTAGCATGTTGCGTAGCCCGTAAACACACTAAGAACAGCTGCTCCCACCAATGTTCATGAAAAGTTTTTGGAGAACATCGGAAGTGTGCTTCATGTGTTTTGGGTAATCAGTGTTAGCAATGTAAAGAAGACCTATCCAAAGCACAGATGCTTTCAGGACGTCACAAATATTGGTGAGGTCAAGACACTCTTCCAAAATGATGGCAACGGCAATGGTTTCTTTTGGAAGCATTTCCCATTGCTCCTCTTCAGTCACAATCAAGATGTCCATTTCTATGCCCTTCACTAATTCTTCAATTTCATGAGATGCCTGAAAAAACAACAAAAAAAGAATTAATTCTTTACATGCAAATATAACAATTAAATCAATATAGAATACTACTGTACATTACTTTAACTATAATAATACATTCTGTTAAAAATATTTAAAAATAACAACAACAACAACAACCTCAACAAACAGCAATTAAGAGGCAAAGTAAAAAAAAAAAAACTGTTTTGTCAACTTATGAATTAGTTGAGACAGTAAAATTTAAGATATTAAGTTGAATGAGCAAATTCAGTAGCTGCAAGTTGTGTCAACTTAAAAAAAATAATTGAAACAACTAAATGGTGGAATTATTTTTTACAGTGCATGCACAGTAAATCAGATGAGTAACTGCATCATTTCACTATGTCTTGCTGGATTAACTCTGTGTATGTCACAAATTATCTTTGTATTCTTCTATATTAATGGAAAGATCACATAATGTTTGTCAATGTTTTTGTGCATTCTACACATTTTCAGTCCAAGCCTGATGCAGGGCAGTTCTGCCGGGTGGAGAGGTCCCTGATGCAGTTTTACCAGTAAAGAAAATGATTCATTACAATTCACTTGGAGGACCACATAAGCCATGCATGAACGTATGGTGAGAGCATTTCTCTATAGATATTGATATAGATAAATATATATAAATCATACATATGTTTGTATGTAGAATGATGAGGTAGCCTAAATGATGAGGTAAATACTTTTTAGTGGACACATATACCTTCCAACACATATGTATTCTCTATTTTTAACAGAAGTGCCAAAAGGACATAAAGCAGAAGTTTGCAAAGGTCCATCGTGGTGCTGGAAACAGAGTCACTGTGAGTTATTCTGTGGGGTGGTGAAAGGTCCTGCCTTTCTACAGATGGACAGTAAAAATCAACAGAATGCCATCAAAGACTACCGGGGGAGAGAATCGGATGAAGCAAGAGATGTCTTTTTATTCATCTTTGAGTATCTGGAGGAGCTGGACACATTCATATCAAATTGTCTTGATGAACAAGGCCTCATGACATGTTCTGTGAATAGTCTTTCAGAGCAAGGAATCTCTCTGTGTAGCCTATGTATGTAGGTATGTCCCAGCCAACATGTATATGTGGGCCCCACATGGTTTCTGCTGAGTCTACATGGGTACCAAGTGGGCATGGTCCCAAAATAGGCATCTTATCTGGGGCCCACTTGGGTCTGCTAAGTAGGTCCCACATGGGCAAAAAGAGATGGGCTCCCTATGTGGGACCTAGTTGGGTCACAAATAGGAAATGAGTGCTTGGGCTCGAAATGGGCAACACAAATGGGGCCCATATGGGTTTAACATATGGGGTAGACATGGGCAAACACAATTAATCCCATATAGGCTGCCTACACTGGCCCAAGGTAGTACCCACATAGGCCACCTCTATATGGGCTCAGTATGGGGAAACACATATGGGGCCCTCTTGGTCAAACCATATGGGTAAAATATGGGCAGATACAATCAGTCCCATATAGGCTGCCTGCATGGGCCCAAGGTAGTACCCACATAAGCTACCTCTATATGGGTTCTAAATGGGGAAACACATATGGGGCCCTCTTGGTCAAACCATATGGGTAAAATATGGGCAAACACAATCAGTCCCATATAGGCTACCTACACTGGCCCAAGGTAGTACCCACATAAGCTACCTCTATATGGGTTCTAAATGGGGAAACACATATGGGGCCCTCTTGGTCAAACCATATGGGTAAAACATGGGCAAACACAATCAGTCCCATATAGGCTGCCTACATGGGCCCAAGGTAGTACCCACATAAGCTACCTCTATATGGGTTCTAAATGGGGAAACACATATGGGGCCCTCTTGGTCAAACCATATGGGTGAAATATGGGCAGACACAATCAGTCCCATATAGGCTACCTACACTGGCTCAAGGCGGTACCCACAAAGGCTACCTCTATATGGATTCTGAATGGGGAAACACATATGGGGCCCTCTTGGTCAAACCATAGTGGTAAAACATGGGCAAACACAATCAGTCTCATATAGGCTGCCTACATGGGCCCAAGGTAGTACACATATAGGTACTAGGTGCAAAGTGGGCAGTGGGTTTGAGATCTATGTGGGTACAGTATTGACCTTATTCACCATCTTTAAAATATTGTCTTTGAACTTCCATTTGTGCGGTAGCTCTGTATATTTCTATGGCATTTCTGTCTAAGTAATTTAGCTGGTAAAGTGGATTTATGTATTGTAGAGTTAACAAAAGTTGTTGTAAACACTGTAATGTTTAAAGCAAATGTCTTAAATGTCAGTAGACCAGGAAGATTTTAAAATGAGAGGTTTATTCATAAATCTGTTAGAACACCGTGGAAATACAACCAGAAGACAGCAAATGTAGGACTAAAAAGGGATGCAGCTACATAAGGTCAATAGGCTATTGGTCCTCAACTCCAGTCCTGGAGGGCCAGTGTACAGCAGACTTTAGTTTCAACACTAATTAAACACACCTGACTCTAATTCACAAATCATTTTGAACACTGTGATTAGCTTGTTTGGTGTGTTTGGTTAGAAATAGAACAAAACTCAGCTGTACATTTAGTTTTCAGGACTAGTTTATGAATCAGGAGTTGAAGAGCCCTGGAATATACAAATCAAGTTAAACCCAATGTGCCATCAGCATTGGCCTGCAAGCACATGCTTATCTCCATATAATTATTTCAAAATCTATGCAAATGGTTCAAAATATCCAAAAAATGGTCACTGTGCAATATGACGAATGGGTTACAGAAGGCTAATTATCTGTCAAAATAAGGGGATTATAGTGGCTTTGAGATTGGTAGAAGAAGTAAAACCCATAGCAACAGCCGCTGCCTGATTCCACAGAAGTACTCCAAAGTTTTATAATCAGTTGGTTGGTAACAGATAATGAAATAGCCCAAGTGAAGAAAGACAGAATGGACATTTATGTTTCTGATGGGAAAAATCCAATGTATATCCAGAAATCGTATTTGCAGCATATGATACAGGGGTTCAGAATAAAGTGCTGTTTCATTCAGTTAGCATATTGTGTTTTGTGTTCAGTTTTCTTTTTGGACCAACAGTACAGACTTTTGTTTTCAGTCTGGTCGGCACATGACCGACCTTCAAAGTTGAAATATGATTGAAATAATGTCAGCTGCTGTTTTAACATTGACACAAATTGATAATGTATAATGCTAAATCATTCAAATTTGTTTTTAACCAAAAAATATTAAAAAATAAATAAATAAAAATAACAGATCTGTATGTTGAATAAATGTGAAATGAAATATCTGCCTTTTGAATGATTATGATTATTAATATTTTATTTATTAGCATTTTATGATATTTTGATCTCTTCAAAATCCAAATGTGCGTGTATAATTTTAATTATTAGCATTAGTAACAATAATTATAATAGATACAGTTCTAATCTCAAAAGAGCAGTGAGATTCTGTGTGGACTTTTACATATCACTATTACATTTTTATTCATACATAAAACACTGTTTGACCAATTAATCAAATAATACAGCCAAAAAAGTAAAACTAAATACACACACGTTTGTTAAAAAAAAAAAAAAAGTTTATTTTCCGTTACCACTCTGAAACAATTTCTATTGGTTGTTTCACTTGGTTGCTTTCATCAAGATTGGTTAATCTGACTGTCATTCACGAAACTGGCCAATGACAGCCTCGCGCGCCTTTTTGCTAGTGCAGTTTGAAAATATACTAATCAGTTTGGTGATGTGCGGCTACTGATCCGCAAGATTAAGGTGCGTTCACACCAGACGCGAATGAAGCGTTAAGCGCGAGTGATTTACATGTTAAGTCAATGCAAAGAGGCCAATAGACTTCCTGCGGCGCGAATGGAGGGTTTTGGGCGTTTGACGCGTGAACGCGTGATTTGCGCGAGTTGAAAAATCTGAACTTTGGCGAATATTCGCGCCGCGTTAACCAATCAGGAGCTTGCTCTAGCAGTGACGTGGAAAGGGAAAAATCCGAAACAACAATGGAGGACAAAATCACAGTCGCTGTGGTTACCCGGAGCTGTACCATACATCTTCGTACTTTTATAGAAACAGGAATAAAAAGGATCTTGCTTGGAAGAAATGAGTGAGGAGGTCGGACAATCTGGTAAGTTGTAAAAAACGCTCTTTATCCAGTTTGAGCAATATACATATTGACGGACTGATCTGATGGACCCAGACACGGCGCCGAACGAGTCTACGCCGTTTTTCAGCCTTCCATAGCACATAAAGCGCAGCTACCATCTTAACAAAATCCATGTCAGCCATTTCGCAACGAGACTGGAGGTCGCGTCTGGTGTGAACGCACCGTTACTCGCTCAGTTCCTGATTATGTGCCTGTTAAATTCTTGTTATAAACTAATTTGAACTGTGAGATGTCAACGGAGAACAGAAGCTGGAATGTGAACACAGAGGAAGGGGCAGACTGGATGTGTGAGATCCCCGAAAACATATGGCGATGTCAGGTAACAAAACATTTTTCAGTCAAACCATCATAAAGTTATGATTTGTGCCCACAATTAATTAATGTGAGTGACAGGAAATTAAAGGGAGAGGCTAAGCGCGATTAGCGTATTAGCACGCTGGCGATATCAGCACGTATTTCAATGTAAATTAGTGTTTGAAGTTGGTGTGTGTTTGTGTGTATTAATGTTTAGTTTAAAACTCAAACTCATGAGAAGTAAAGGAGCACTGCAATAAGTGAAGTGAGTGATTAAACTGTAATTTACACTTGAAAACACTGGAATATATAGGAGAGTTGAAGTGTTGTATGAGAGTGTTATGTTTGTGTAGATGACCGTTTCTGAGTATATTTTTTACTTTATCTCTTCAAATACTGATAACTTCTAATGATAAGATATTGGTTCACATTTTTAGATCAAGCACACGTTTTTCAGGAAAAACAGGCACCCAATACAGAGACTACAGTAAAATGTCTCCAGACCTGAACTATGATTATAATCATTATAAGTACATTTGTAAGACATTTCCTCCACTGGTGATAGAAAATCTGAGTACCTTTTTTTCACTGTTGTCTTTCTTTTTCTGAGGTGGCACAAAGAAAGGGAAATAGACTTGTCACCATCTTCAGTCGTTTATTTCATTCACTGGAGAACATCACAGCCTTCAGATGTGTCATATCAGGATAAATGCAACTGCAGATAAAATTACATTATGGTCGATTTAATTGTGGTGTACAAATAGGCTTTTTTAAGATACAGTTGTATTTACCTTGCTATGATATCTATGGGAAGAGTCCCTGTGAATCCTCTTTGTCTTTCTTTTGGGGATGCATTAGGTGCATTATTTATGCATTAGGTTCATGTTTTGATCATAACTAACAGTTTCAAAGCTGACAGTTTGTTTATGTTGCCTAAATGGCTTATAATGGCAAATTTCAGTACAATTTAAATACCTTTTGTTTAAGAATGTTTAAAGGAATGGTTAAAAAAAAGAAATTATTCTTTTCAAGGACTCATCGGGCCCACCCCACTACAGATTCACCAAGGATCCAGCTGATCACTGCCAATTTGGAGGAGGATTGTCCTTTATCTGCTACATTGCACTCTCACTTCTGGTATGGATTCACTGACTTTTTGTGATATGTGAGATGTTTTGATTTTACTAAATGTAGCGATTTTGCTTAATTTGATTCTACATAATTTTCTTAAAGGGAATGTTCACCCCAAAATGAAAGTTCTGGCATCATTTACCCTTCATCACCCTTATGTTTTTCCAAACCTGTATGAATTTCTTTCTTCTGTTGAAGACAAAAAGATTTTTTGAAGAATGTTGATAATCAAACAGTTCATAGTAGCCATTAACTTCCATAGTAGGAAAAAAAAATATTACGGAAATCATTGGGGCATGTCAACTGTCTAGTTACCAATGTTTGGAACAACATAAGGGTGAATAAATGACAGAATTTTCATTTTTGAGTGAACTATACCTTTAATACAATGTATAGTTATGATTCTGAATTAAAAGTGTAATGTTTCTCTTCAAATATTATCATAAATAGATGGAGACACATATATTATCAGAAATTGGAGCTGCACAATTAATCATTTAAAGATCATAATCTCGATCCAAACCCCACTTAATCTTATTCGTAAATGACTAACACCGCGTCTAAAACAGAGGTGACAGTTGTCATGGCGTGACAGCTAAAGTCTGTCTACACTAGATGTGACCAAGCGACCATTGAAAATCATTTAAATGGGTCATCGGATGCAAAACTCATTTTTACAAGTTTGAACATAAATGTGTGTTGACAGTGTGTGTACACAACCACCCTATAATGATATATATCACCCAGTGGTATTTTTTGTTATCTTAATATGGGTAAAATCCAATGTAATAAAAGTAATATGCCTTTTTTCAAATAAGGTCATTGTCAGCGTCTTGTCAGTGTGATGTCACACGGACCAAGGCCGCTTCCATGATAGTTGATTGACATGACAGTCTTATCTTAAACCCACCCTAACTGAGCCAGTCCGACCACCATTATTGTTTCGACTCCAGTGCAGGGGAAGACAAGACTATCTCAGATTGAGCGATTGAGGTGTTCTGTTGTTGGATGCAGTAATGCACGTAGTAGCACTCATCATTTACTCCCGACATCTGAGCTGCTGAAGATGCAGAGGATTAACGTTACTTTTGTTTTTAAAGGAAATGCATCCGGCAGCCTACATAAATGCGTCTATGTTCTCGCGAATCATTTGTAATCTAGTTTCACCTACAGCAGAAGTGAGTATATGGGTGTTTTTTTATGCATCTTTGCAATTCGCCTTTTCTTAATAATGTGCTAGTTAGCAAGTTTTGCAGTTAAATGCGGCTAAAGTAAACATTACTGATCGTCACCCTACAGAAGATAGAGGCGGAATGGCAGAGCTCATTAGCGTTTAAAGGAACATGCAACAGAATGGCTCACTCTAAAAAGGGCTGATTTTGACATGGTAAAATGGGTGGGGTTTTTTTACACTACCACTGAGAAATTTTAACTAAAGTATGTTATAGACTTCTCATTAAGACCCTAAAGAATCATATAAACTTGTGGAAAATGGGCACCCGATGACCCCTTTAAACTTTGTCAGTACGTCATAAATAAAAGTTTGTCAGTGGGGATTTGTAGTGTCATGCCACGCCGCATCCAGTGTAGACAGTACACTAGGTGCATTTCCATCACAGATTTGCACAAAACTTTTGCGATGTTGTCAATAAAACAATGTTGTAAAATTACGGCAGTTTCATTAACCAATGTTATGAGACTAAAACGTAATTTTTTTCGTCTCACGATAAGTCATGGCGATGGATGTTGATAGGTTTATGTATGTCGCAGCCACCACACTAGCCATTAATTTTAATCGTAGGAGACATAGGCAACTATCTTAACAGATGCAGCACAACACAACACAAGCTTTGACTAGTGTAACCATCCATTTGTTTTAAAAAGCAAACTTAACATCTTATCTTTTTCGAATCCTGATTACGAGACAATGAGCCACAAAGCTTTGTGTTGTGCTGCTTATACTAACCAAGCAATAAAAACACCCTTTCTCATGCTTAAAACAAGGTGTCTGCAAATCAGAGTCTGAAACAGTCACTTGGACAACGTTGTCTTACACCACTTCACAGTTGATAAGTAGAAAGAGAATTTTTGATCGACATTGCAGTCATTTATTATGTTCTTTAATATAATATTACAACAACATCAGCTCATTTTGTGCATCATATGTCATTTCTACTTCATTACACATGTGCAAAACTTCTCTAGTTCAGTTATCAATTTGATCAAGTGTTTACATGTCCTATGTAATGGATTAGAAAAGGTTTGTCCTACCTTTCTAAAGTAATTGAAATCGTAATCGGTTTGAGCATTTTTATTTCGATTGAGTTGGTTACATGGAGCTTTTTTGCAATACAGTGCTTCATGTCAATGTACCTACTGATCCAGAAAGAGAGGGCAGTTGTCATGTGTAGGAATAAAACAGTGTCACACTTTTTCAACAGCACTTATCGTTTTTTCTGTTAGAATTATTTAAATGATCGAATAAGTACTGGGATAAAAGTTTAGTTTGGATATAATCACTGATGTCTACAGTAGCTATCAAAATAGAGCAAATCATTTGAAACAAAGTTGACAGTTCAGTGACGTTACACCAGTGGGTGCTGACAAGTGACTGTTAAACACATGTATTTGTCATTGAATCATTCAAGAGATTCATTAAAAAACACAGATTCATCCAGTAATGAAACAACATATATTCATGAGTCATTTAATCATTAATTCAAACATTTTTTTTTTAAGTCATTCAAGGTTAAACATTTTAAATAGACTGCAGTCATAGTATTTCTAGTACAGAACTTCTAGTAAATTACACTTTATTTTTAGTTTGATGTTCAGAATCTTGATATCTGTTTGAAACAAAAAATTGGGATTCTCTATATATCCAGAATCATGCAGCTCTAATTTAAGTTATTAAAACTGAGACTCTTAAGGAATAGTTGACAAAAACAAAAAAAATCTGTAGTCATTTACTTGCCCTTGAGTTGCTCCAAATAAAAGTTAGTATTTTGTAGTATTTATGTGTAAGTAACATAATATTTCACCTTTACTAAACCCATTGTAGAAAAGTTATTGGAATAGCCTGTAAACAAACACCTTTGCTTTTACTCTGTTGTTTTCCTTACTGTAGTGGAGGGCAGCATCTTCATACCTCATCAATATGTTTGTATATATATATATATATTTGTTTTGCAGAGGCTGTTAAGAAGACTGCACTGATGTCAAAGAATCAACCAGCAAGAATCTGAGAGGGAACTCTCAAAATGGTTTACTGGGACCAGAGACAGAGGAGGACTGAGGGTGTCTAGAATGCACAAATGTCTGTCTGCAGTGTAAGCAGTACTGAAAAATGTATAGTTGCTGCTGCTGTTTCTTACTGTCTCCGTTTTCTATGTGCAAATGTTCAAAGCTTTCAGTAAACACTGGTTCAAATACAAGTTCAAAATGTTTGTTAACTTTAACAATTACATGATT
Source organism: Labeo catla (assembly GCA_012976165.1). Lineage (NCBI taxonomy): Eukaryota > Metazoa > Chordata > Actinopteri > Cypriniformes > Cyprinidae > Labeo > Labeo catla. The sequence continues at coordinate 13,532 of VONZ01002983.1, read as the reverse complement.
TTAACAATTAGGTATCAGAATATAGCATATGATGGGTAGTTTCAATAAAATTGAAATTTGAAAAGATTTCAATCTCACTGTGTACTGCTGTATGCTATTGCTTTAAAACTTTTTTTTTTAATCCCACTTGCATGCCATACTTTAACCCATGTAGTTCCCACATAGAGTTTGAAGATGGGACCTAGGTAGGTTTTGTGTATGTTTCATAGTTGGGCCCCACCTTAAACCCAGTGAAATCCTCAATAAAACACACATTGGTAAATTGCATGGGGCCAACATGGAACCCGTGGACAAACCCATGTAAAACCCATATTTAGATGGAACCCAGATGGGTTTTGCATATGTTCCCTAGATGGGCCCCACCTAAAGCCCAGTGAAATCCTACATAAAACCCACATTGGATAAGTTGCATGGGGCCAACATGGAACCCGTGGACAAACCCATGTAAAACCCATATTTAAATGGAACCCAGATGGGTTTTGCATATGATCCCTAGATGGGCCCCACCTAAAGCCCAGGTAAATCCTGCATAAAACCCACATGGGTATGTTGCATGGGGCCAACATGGAACCCGTGGACAAACCCACTTAAAACCCATATTTCAGCCCATGTAGTAAAGATGGGGCCAAGATGGGTCTTTCGCATGTTGCCCAGTTGGGGCCCACCTTTTGGCAAGTGTAATCCCACATGAAACCCATGTGGGCAATTGGCATGGGGCCATTATGGAACCCACGGACAATCCCATACAGAGCCCATTTTTCAGCCCATTTCAAACCCACATGGGCCCCACAATCAAATGTTAGCTGGGTTAAAGCTGGGACCAAGATGGGTCTTGTGCATGTTGCCCAGTTGGGTCCCACTTTGTGACAAGTTCAATCCTATATGAAATCCACGTGGGCAGTTAACATGGGGCCATTACGGAACCCGCGGACAATGCTATATGGGGCCCATTTTTCAGCCCAGTTCATACCCATATGGGCCCCACATACAAATGTTGGCTGGGGTGTACTGCATAACAAGAACTGTTTGTCTAATCATTCAACTGCTTAGACTTATGATATTTGGAACATATATTTTGTTAAACACAACCAATCAAAAGTTTTTGAACAGTAAGGTTTTTAATGTTTTTTTTTTTTAAGAAGTCTCCCACCAAGCCTGGATTTATTTGATCCAAAGTACAGCAAAAACAGTAACATTTAAAAATATTTTTACTATTTAAAATAACTCTTTTTCTATTTGAAACCGTTTTCTATATTTCTATTAAAATGTAATTAATTCCATTGATTTCAAATGTTACTTTTAGCATTACTCCAGTCACACAATCCTTCAGAAATCATTCTATATTCTGATTTGCTGCTCATTATTATTATTATTATTATTATTATTATTATTATTACTATTATTAAGTTGAAAACAGCGGAGTAGATTTTTTTCAGGTTTCTTTGATGAATAGAAAGTTCAGAAGAACAGCATTTATTTGAAAAAGAAATCTTTTGAAACGTTATGTCTTTATCATCACTTTTGTTCAATCTAAAGCATCGTTGCTAAATAAAAGTATTAATTTCTATAATCTATTAATTCTATTTTAATGTACAGGTGCTGGTCATATAATTAGAATATCTTCAAAAAGTTGATTTCACTAATTTCATTCAAGAAGTGAAACTTGTATAATATATACATTCATTCCGTGGCATGGAGTCGATCAGTTTGTGGCACTGCTCAGGTGTTATGAAAGCCCAATTTGCTCTGATAGTGGCCTTCAGCTCTTCTGCATTGTTGGGTCCGGCATAAATCGCATCTTCCTCTTCACAATACCCCATAGATTTTCTATGGGGTTAAGGTCAGGCGAGTTTGCTGGTCAGTTAAGAACAGGGATACCATGGTCCTTAAACCATGTACAGGTAGCTTTGGCACTGTGTGCAGGTGCCAATCCTGTTGGAAAATGAAATCTGCATCTCCATAAAGTTGGTCAGCAGCAGGAAGCATGAAGTGCTCTAAAACGTCCTGGTATACAGCTGCGTTGACCTTGGACCTCAGAAAACACAGTGGACCAACACCAGCAGATGACATGGCACCCCAAACCATCACTGACTGTGGAAACTTTATACTGGACCTCAAGCAACGTGGATTCTGTGCCTCTCCTCTCTTCCTCCAGACTCTGGGTCCCTGATTTCCAAAGGAAATGCAAAATTTACTTTCATCAGAGAACATAACTTTGGACCACTCAGCAGCAGTCCAGTCCTTTTTGTCTTTAGCCCAGGCAAGACGCTTCTGACGCTGTCTGTTGTTCAAGAGTGGCTTGACACAAGGAATGCGACAGCTGAAACCCATGTCTTGCATACGTCTGGCGTAGTGTTTCTTGAAGCACTGACTCCAGCTGCAGTCCACTCTTTGTGAATCTCCCCCACATTTTTGAATGGGTTTTGTTTCACAATTCTCTCCAGGGTGCGGTTATCCCTATTGCTTGTACACTTTTTTTCTACCACACCTTTTCCTTCCCTTCGCCTCTCTATTAATGTGCTTGGACATAGAGCTCTGTGAACAGCCAGCCTCTTTTGCAATGACATTTTGTGTCTTGCCCTCCTTGTGCAAGGTGTCAATGGTCGTCTTTTGGACAACTGTCAAATCAGCAGTCTTCCCCATGATTGTGTAGCCTACAGAACTAGACTAAGAGACCATTTAAAGGCCTTTGCAGGTGTTTTGAGTTAATTAGCTGATTAGAGTGTGGCACCAGGTGTCTTCAATACTGAACCTTTTCACAATATTCTAATTTTCTGAGATACTGAATTTGGGGTTTTCATTAGTTGTCAGTTATAATCATCAAAATTAAAAGAAATAAACACTTGAAATATATCAGTCTGTGTGGAATGAATGTATACATTATACAAGCTTCACTTCTTGAATGGAATTAGTGAAACAAATCAACTTTTTGAAGATATTCCAATTGTATGACCAGCACCTGTATATATACACCACACTGACTCCAAGCTTTTGAATGGTATAGTGTATAATGTTACAAAAGCCTTTTTATTTCAGATAAATGCTGATCTTTGGATCTTTCTATTCAAATGTCATTCAAATGTTAACACTTTATGATAAGTGGAACACATTTAAAAAAAAAAAAAAAAGAGAGAGAGAATTATACAATACCAACTAGGGGTGCTCCGATTGATCGGCTACCGATTATTGTCGGCCGATAATCCCTTGGGGACGACATGCAGCGGCACCGTCTCAGTCTCTTTTCCGCGCGGGTAAAACAATTATAATGCTTAAGGTGAGGTACAGTTCATATTTCTTAATTTCTTAATTTAATAATTTATAAAATAATTTGAAAACCTCATGTGAGCCGTAATTTCACCAACAGCACGAGTGAATGACCGTGCGCTCTCTCTCTTTTACTCTCAAAAGTGTGCACATGGCTTCCAAACACCACATCGCGTCTGACTATAAGCAAGCTGCACAGTTGACACAGGAATTGTTACTTGCACAATAGAATCAGTGTCGCATCATCGCTAAAGTTTGTAAACTGCATTTCTTTTTCTCTTTCTTTCCAGTGTTTAACCATTCAGCGTTCGCACGCTCTCCTGGAGACTGGGCGGTCATACACACTTGAAGCCTAAACACATAACGCCACGTTCACATACCTCCGTTTGCAGTGCGTATTTTTTCCGCGCTCATGCTAACAGCGTTAAAGCTGCACATGGTTGCAGTCTAGTAGTGCATTCTAGAAGCGGTGAGTCTGTGCTGCAGACGCAGAATTAAAGTGACAGCGCATTGTTTGTGGTAAATATGCTGAAAAGTATTTTCAAGTATTTTCAATAATCCAAAAGTACATAGGGCAGAACGAAATTGCACTTCTCCAAACCCAATGCTCAGTGTGCATATGTGGTGCAGACAAGTAAAACAGCAACATAGCCAGTACAAACAAGATAACAACAATAAACATAATACACACCATAATAGACAGACAAAATAACATATCACCATAGAAGACAATGCTGAACTAAATATATACCAAATAATACAAGAACTATACATCGTGGGGGAAGTGTAAATAATGGGTGTATTGCACATAATTACACTGTGTGTGTATGGTTCAATGTAATTTTTAATGTAACATTGCTCACATGTACTATTGAAAGTACATGGTGACTGAGTTTCCTACAGTAGCTTAACTGGAAAGGTGAGGTGCACAGTGTTTGTGTTGGCTCATGTTGTTAAAATAACAGTGGGTAAAGACATAGCAAAAACTGAAAGCATATTATACAGTACCTGTTGTGACAAGATTTGGTGTAGCTGAATTTTCCCACTTCTGCACATTTAATATTGTACTCAGTATCTGGTCTGAGATCAGTCAGAGTCACTGTATTCTGGTTCTTTGACACAGTTTGAGGTCTTTCCGCTTCTTTATTTTGTACAGTAATATGGGCTCCTCTGTAGCAGGACATGGTGGAAAGATTTTCAGATCCACTTGCCTACATCTGACATCTTCAATGACTGGACAGTCTAGGTTTGAGACCTCTGTGAAGTTGGCACCCCACAAAAAGAAATAATGACCAAAACTATGCCATTCGTTTGTGCTACGTTTGTGCTGATTTGTGCCGCAAAAACGAACGTTTGTGCTGGTTTGGTGTTTAAGATATTAAACATAATTTTTTGGACCGTGTGACGTCACTTTCCACCCCAGTGTTGCCCAAATCGCTCCAAACCGGCGCAGTTCGTTTGTGCTCGTTTGTGCCGTGAAAATAAACACGGTATCTGTTTTCCTTCCTAGATATAGCCAAAATATTTTCGAGGCTGTGACGCCACTCTCCACCCCAGTTCGTCTAAATCACACAAAACTGGTGCCATTCGTTTGAGCTTGATTTGTGCCGGTTTGTGCCGTTGAAATGAACGTCAAATATATTTCCCCTTCTTAGAAATAACAAAAACAATTTGAGGCGGTGACGTCAATCTCCACCCCATGCCTTCCAAATCTCTCCAAACCAGTGCCGTTCGTTTGTGCTCGATTTGTGCCGGTTTGTGCCCTTAAAAGAAACCATGTATCCATGACCTCTTTTTAAATATAACGAAAATTTCACTGTCCACCCCATTTCAAAAGTTCGTGTTCGTGCAGCGTTAAAATTTAAAATGTAGTCTTTTCACTTTTCACTAGTTTTCACTAGCTTCATATTTAAAGTTGACTAAATTTAAATTTCAAGATAGCATGAACAATAGCTTTAACAAAAAATATATATATATATATATATATATATATATATATATATATATATATATATATATATAATATGCTCGATTTGTGCCGTTGTAATATTAAACATCGATTCTTAATGAACATTCGCTAATATTAATAAATTGTATAGCCTATATATATATTATATAGCCTATTCAAAGCGCTCCCCACACAAAATGGCGTGTTTTTTTGTGCTCGATTTGTGCCAGAAATCCTGGCTGTAAGTAAAATTCGTCTTAAACTGGATATTTAAAGGGAGAAAACTTAAGCACTTAATATACCATTATCTATAGAAAACATGTAGCCTAAATGTAATTGCATGGCATGACTGCATTTCATAGCTAATATGGTAAAGTTTTTTTGTTCCCCTTATAAACAATTATTTACCGCACTGCATAAGAAGACGAAAAAGGGACTGTGGAAAAAGGGCTCGTAGATAAAATAGGCTTAAGCTATAGACTACTGAATGTGTGCATGGCAGGACAAATTACCGGTCATTGGAAAAAGACTACAAGAAATTGATAGATACTACTGTAGCTAATCAACGAGGTAAATATATTTGTACGTATTTGAATATATTTTAATGTATGTTGAAAAAAAAAATCTAAATTTAATGAAAACGAATGTTTTGTTGATGTTGTGAGTGCACAACAATCAAAGTAGACTCTTTGCAGTTCCGAATGATGTATTACTATATTAATTAAAAAATCGCAAGCGATATTGCCGGCGCCTACATGTCTGGGCGCTGTAGCTTCCACAGTCTGCATGGATTAAAACGTGCCTAAAAGTGCACATTTATATGTTAAATGTTTAAATTAATATTGTGAAATGCATTAATTGTTTTATATCTATAAATTTTATTTTAGGCAAGTCGTGTTGATTTTGAGAAGGCTAGATACGATCGGCTCACTGTCTGCTGCTGGCGGCTCTGTCGGCAAAGACAAAAAAATATATTTCTAAAATAACTTAAAGAAACGAAAATAAATACAGCCACTTTGCCATTAAAAATATTAACGAATATTCGTGGGGAATCGATGTTTAATATTCTAATGGCACAAATCGAACACAACCGAATTATAACGATTTTTTTTTTTTGGTTGTTGAAGTTAGTGTTCTGCCTTGAAATTTAAATTTAGTCAATTTGAAATATGAAGTTAGTGAAAACTTTGAGCTGACTAAATTTAAAATTTTAAGGCAGCATGAACACTAACTTTTTTAAAACTTCAGTGGCGCTATAATGGGGTGGAGAGTGAAATTTTCGTTATATTTAAAGAGATGTTGTGGTTGGTTTCTTTTAACAGCACGAACGGACACAAACCAGCACAAACGAATGGCAACATTTTGGAATGATTTAGATTGCATGGGGTGCAGACTGACGTCGCTGTTCGTAAAAAAGTTTTGTTTTCGTTATATTTAAGCAGCGGTCATAGTTACATGATTTCTTTTAATGGCACAAACCGGCACAAACCGGCACAAATCGAGCACAAACGAACGGCACCGGTTTGGAGAGATTTGGACGACATGGGGTGGAGAGTGACGTCACTGCCTCAAATTGTTTTTGTTATTATTAAGAAGGAGAAATATATTTTACGTTCATTTTAACGGCACAAACCGGCACAAATCGAGCACAAACGAATGGCACCAGTTTTGTGTGATTTAGACTAACTGGGTGGAGAGTGACGTCACACCTCGAAAATATTTTGGCTATATCTAGGGAAGGAAAACAGATATGCGTTTATTTTAACGGCACAAACGGGCACAAATCGAGCATAAACGAACTGCGCCGGTTTGGAGCGATTTGGGCAACACTGGGGTGGAAAGTGACGTCACATGGTCAAAAATATAATGTTTAAAACCTTAAACACCAAACCAGCACAAACGTTCGTTTTTGCGGCACAAATCAGCACAAACGTAGCACAAACGAATGGCATAGTTTTGGTCATTATTTCTTTTTATGGGGTGCCAACTTCACGGAGGTCAGAAACCTCAGAAGGGTGATTTAGCCAATTAGCAAGACATGTGCAGGGTTGTTACACAACATAACATACACAACTACTTATTTTTTGAACGATCGCTAGATAATACAATCTTTGTATTTTCATCATCTTTTGGAAGTGAATATAAAACAATTTTACTCACAGCGTAGGATACAGCATCTTCCGTATAATGTACGTGTAAATTTCCATGTGACGTAAACCACATGGACATGTATGGGCGGGCAAGTTGTTCGCGACGTAGAACGTGGGTGGACATTATGCAAATGTGTTACTTCCTGATGTGTGGCCGTAACAGAAAAATATTCGAAATCCTGACGACTAGTTCAGGCAAATGTGAGCCGACTCTTTTTTTTTGATAGACAATAACTTTATGTATCGTGCACTGTCAGCTTTACAACTTTGCAGATAGGTTATGTTCACATACAGCTACATACATGACACACTGCATAAAAGGACATATTTGAAAAGGCATAATAGGGCAACGGTGGCGATACATGTTGTCAGAGAGAATTTGTTAAATGTTGTTGGACACATTTAATCTGTGAGCTGAACAGCTGCAAAGATATAGTTATATAACATTACAACATATTATATATTATATTATCATCATTTGCTCGGACTGTATCTAACGTCGTAATACATGCTCATCACACAAAACCTACATCAGCAACAATATTACATGAACTGCACGTTAAACACTGACAAACATCCACATCCTAAGCTGGAACATCAAACATAAAAATGCTGATGCCCTATTGTGACGTTAGATAATTTAACGTTAAAATAACTAAAAAACATAATAATATGATATAACAATGGCAATTGTAACTGAAAAAAATAATTACGTTAGATTAATGGTATAATTAAAACTTTAGCATTACATTAAGTGACGAAACGTGACGAAAAACAACTCTCCTCAGAACTTGCCATTAAGTTAACGTTACCTTTTCGGAATCTCCGAAACTAAACAAAGTACACAAACTGCATCAAAATACAACATATGCAGTAACGTTAGCATATTTATTAACATCAAATATTAAAACTGTGTTTTAGTACTTTACTTAAAAGAGCTTACCTGTCCTTGGAGCTAATAGAAAATAGTGACCAGAAAACTCCTGTCCTGTTCAGATCTTCGCAGATTGAAAGGCGGAGCTTAACAGAGTAAAGTTAACGACGCAAAATTTAACTCCGATCATTTTCACCAACACTAGGGGGTATCTTTCACTATTTGTTGTTGGGTTAACTCTATAACGCCGGTTTCACACTGCACGCGTGGGCAGCACGTAAGCAGAGCAGAAGCAGCGCGCAGCCATTTTGCTTTCACACCGGCAGCGTTTGCAGCGCACCTGAACCGCATCTTTTGTACAGACTTCGTTATAATATATAAAAATATATGTATTACACATTACCTATAGTCAAAAAAACGTAAGCAAATATTTTTTTTGTTTACATATATTAGAAACATTAAATGTACATACATTACCCATCACAAACAACTTAAGGATAATCCATTACTGTCTACATATCAAAGTTCTTAATAGAAACGTATTTTAAATTATCAATTTCTCGAAAAGTAAGACAGAAATGTAAAGTACAGTCACGTACATCATAGATGTCAATATTACGTGCTATATTGTGTTTACCTATCTATGGTCCTATTCATTTGTTCGCTCGTGGGCCAGCGTAAATTTGTAACAAAAAAATTACTTACCATCTAACTAACACCAAGAGATACTGCCACTTCCTCACATGCTTTTTCCTTCGCCTGCAAGTCTTTATACAGCAAATGTTGAGGATCGTAAATAACTGTATGTTTCTCAACTTCTACGATGAGACGAGTGTTGTCCATGATGGTCTTCTTGGCAGTTGCACTCTGAAAACTACCCGCCTGTGACACGTGCGTTTGTTTACAAATGTCATCATGATGTCAGCATGACACCTGTTCTTATGGCAACATGTAGTTGTAATAATAAATATAGACTATATATAGGCTAATATAATAATTACAATTAATCAGTAACGTCAGAAAAAAAAACAGTATAAATTAACTAAACTTGTTTTGGGAAGTTCGGGAAAAAATATTTTTTATCTTGTTAATTACACAATACTGTGTTTACAACACGGTGGATATCATCAATGTACTTTTTGGGGTAAAACTGCTACTTTTTCCTGTGTATTTTGGCCATAATCAATACATTGCCACTGAAAGCGAGCGTAAGCGGCGCAGAAAAAATTGACTCGGGGCCGAAACGATCGCTGCACTGACGCTTCTGCTCTGCTCCTGCTATGCGCTGCCGCGCCGCCACTGCGGGCGGTGTGAATGCTCTCATTTGTTAACATGGGCGCCGAAAGAAAAATACGGGCTGCTTACGTCCTGCTTACGCGTGCAGTGTGAAACCGGCGTAAGAGTAAAAATAGAATAACACTGCTTGATTAACACTGCTGATTTTACTCTGCTTAAGTGTATAATCTGTTTTTTGCTAGTGCCTAAGGCAGTGGCGGTTTTTTGGTGTTGGTGCTTCTTTCACGAGTGCTGGCTGGAGTGGTTGTGTCTGTGTGAGTGTGTGTATGCGTGTGTCATAGGTATACAGTAAGTGAGGGGTGTTTTGCTGTTAAGGCCGATTGCGCCCTTATGTCCTGCTGTCAAGCCTTGGTTCCTGTACCTCAACCCTTGGATATCCTTGATGACCCAGGTCGGCCATTATTGTATTTGTGAAGTGTGTTATTTATGTGATTGCTGACCTCAGTGTTTGCTTCTTTCCCTTTTTCTTATTTTTATAATAATCCCCTCTTTTATTGTAATAAACGTGATCTTTTGTATATCTGCGTCTCCTGCCAATTTATGGTGAAAATTGAAATCATAAAGGTCCCTGGGCAAGATCCAGGGTGGCGCAGTCATGCTACATCTTTAATTCCTTAGTGCTCTGCCACATTTACTTAATATCCTAATGATTTTTGGCAGAAAAGAAAAATATAATTTTGACCCATTTTGATCATTTTAACTCATACAATGTATTTTTAGCTATTTCTACAAATATTTTTTTGTGGTCCAGGGTCACATTTGTGTAAAATATGCTCTAATAGTCCTATATTAACAGTACACTATAAAGACCAAAATCTATATTTTTCCTGCCCTTCAGTAAAATCTGACATGATCTCTGAGGAGCATCTTGCAAAGTAGGACTCGCCGCAGCCTGCGGTCAATACGCTGATTTCACGCGGCCGCCATATTGAATTCGAAAGCGAGGCTCCGGTGGGAAGAAAGCCGGAAGTAAACTACAACAACATGCCATGGACTACAAACCTCCAGCTGTTACCGCGATTTTCCATTATAGATGTTGAAAAATGGGCCGATGAGGGGTGTCGAATTCCCCGAGCTGTGCTTTTAAAAGGCTACAGCAACTGGATAGAGGATTACATCAACGATATAGAAGGTAAGGTAAACTTTAGTTTACGCGAAGCCAGACATGTTAGCAAGATACATCAGCCTTAGCATTCGAAAGACATGTTTTAATTTCAAAGGACATTTCATGTTGGCAAGTATTTCGAATTTTTTTTTCCAATGTTTGCAGTCAGGAAAAGTGAGTCAGGTTCAGGCTGTGTTGTGAGGGCAAGGGCGTTTCGCTCAATGCGAAAAAACGATAACCCTTACATGGTGCAGGTAATTGTTACATGAGTTGACGTTCAGGAGTTCAGGCGCTAGAGTTAAAGTGCCAAAGTTCGTTTCTGTTCGTTTTCCCCTTTCTGTCTTTCTAAATAAATCACCTTTTTCATAATGAGTCTGGTTGTAGGAAAATCAATGGAAAGGAAAATATGTTTCTGGCACGTTATTTTTTTGCATTAATATCACACACACACATGCATGTGTGTATATGCAGTGGTGGCCGAAATTATTAGAACACTAGTATTTTTATTAGCTAAAAATGTATATATGTATATGTATATATGTGTATATATATCTATATGTGTGTGTATATATATGTATATGTATGTATATGTACATGTATTTATGCATACACACACACACTCACATATATGTATATACATACACATATATATATGTATACACATATACATATACATATATGTGAGTGTGTATGCATAAATACATGTACATATATACACACACATACACACACATGCATACATACATACATATATATATACATGTATACACGCACATACACACACACATATACATACATGCATGTATATACACACACACGTTAAAGACAATTTCAGTACAATTACTGTACTTGTCAACAATTAGTGCACTGTTGTCCTCTTAGTTGATTCCTACAACCAGAGCCAAACATAAGGTGAAAAGCAAACCTAAATAGTATGTGAGTTTCACTTTTAGAAGACTTTTTAGACACTTTTAGAAGTTTCTTGACTTCCTACATTGACCTACCTTGACTTTAATATTGTCATTTTAAATAAATAATGACTTGTACATTATAATTTTTTTTTTCCAGATGGAATTTCCGTCTGAGGGTTCCTTTGTCATCGGACAGTCAAAATGCAACTGCAAAGCTGGCCTGGGCCACTGCAATCATCAAATTGGGCTATTGTATACCCTGGCACACTATATCAAAATGGAGTACAAGTCAGTTCCACCTGTTGTTAGCAAAACCTCCCTGCCACAGACATGGCATATTCCTTCTCGTTCTATGGGTCTAGCCCCTAAACCTATTAATACGGTTAAAATCTCAAAATTGAAGCCACCAACAACTAATCCACCTCAAACAATCTATAAAAGATCAAGTCATGGAATTATACCCAACGTCTATTGTCCTGTTCCAACCCCTCTACCAAGCGATCAGTTTGCTAATGAACTTCATGAAAACCTTGCTAAAATTGGAAGCAACAGCCAAATGTACAGACTGCTGGAGGCATCAAAGAGACACCCAGTAGACAAAGTAGCAACTGAATTTGGACATATGCCTCATGGATCAGCATTGACCTACCAAGTCATCAGGTTGCCCACTACCACCACCACTGATCCCTGCCCACCTTTTCCTCTCCCACCACAACCATGCACATACTCAACAGCTCTCAATGAAAAGGAGAGCACTTTTTATAGTGGCATGACTATTACACACTCTGATGCTGAGGCACTAGAGAAAGAAACAAGGGGGCAGAGCAACAGTAAGTTATGGCACCGTGTTCGTTCCCAGCGTCTGACTTCATCTACATTTAAGAGGATAGTCTCACGAGTTGCAGACTTAAACAGCCTTGCCACCAGTATGCAGAAACAAAGAAGGTCAGTTCAGACACAGGCAATGAAAAGGGGGCTGGAACTGGAGCCAGATGCAGCTGCACAATATGAGCAGGTAACCAGTAATCATGTTTACCCTTGTGGCTTTGTCATAAACCCCCATGCCCCCCATTTGGGCACGTCACCTGATCGGAAGGTAGTTGACAGCACTGGTGCTCTGGGGTTACTTGAAATCAAGTGTCCTAATGTAGACAGTGTACTAGAGTGCAAATACTTTTATGTAAGACCGGATGGTGTGTTTGCTCTCAAAGCCAGCCATGAATACCATTATCAGATGATTGGACAAATGGGAATCACAGGAATGACATGGTGTGACTTCTTTGTCAGAGCCAGAAAGGACTTCCACCTGGAACGCATTCACTTTGACAGCGACAAATGGCAGTCTGTGAAAGCTAAGTTGGACCAGTTCTTTTTTAACTATTGGCTGCCCAACCTGTGCTTATAAGTTCAAGAATACTATACACACCCACCTCTTAAAGGGATAGTTCATCCAAAAATGAAAATTGTTATTAATTTCTCAACCCCATGTTGTTCCAAAACTCGTAAGACCTTCATTCATCTTCAGAACACACATCAAGATATTTTTTATGAAATCTGAGAGCTTTTTGACCCTGCATAGACAGCAACGCAAGTGTAACGTTGGAAGGACATTGGTAAAATAGTCCATGTCACATCAGTGGTTCAACCGTAATTGCTGTCTATGCAGGGTTTCATTAAAAATATCTTAATTTGTGTTCCAAAGATAAACAAAGGTCTTACGGGTTTGGAACGACATAAGGGTGAAGGATTAATGACAGAATTTTAATTTTTGTATGAACTGTCCCTTTAACAGGCATGTTTCAGAGATGAAATAAGTATGGGAGAAATATTTGTATAGTTTGAGAACTAATTTTATATTAAAGAAACTGAATTCCACTAAAAGTACAAAAATATTATTTTATATATAATTGAATGTAACTGTATATTGTTGAACTAAGAATGTTATAAATATGTGTAGTTTTAGAACAACTCTTTTATATTAAAG
>VONZ01002982.1:0-31614 GCA_012976165.1 Labeo catla | reverse complement strand
AAACTATTAGGAGCACACTTATTTTTTGTGACAACAGGCAGATAGATTTGCATATCGTCAGCATAGCAATGGAAAGATACGCCATGATTCCTAAAAATGGATCCCAAAACCTAAACAGGTTAGATTGCCTAAAGAAGAAGTGAATTTTCCTATTTTAGCTGGGAATGTTCGGTTTGTTATGAAAGATTTAAACCAAGAACCATCCCTCTCAGACCCACACAAGACTTCAAACGAGAGATGAGAATTCCATGATCAACAGTCGAAGGCTGAGGACAGGTCCAGAATCAAAAGAGTCAGTAGCCATTAAAATATCATGAAGAACTCATATGAAGGCAGTTTCAGTACTATGCAGTGAATTGAACCCAGACTGAAATGTCTCATAGATGTGATTATTGGTTATTGATTATTGATTGCGCAACGTTTTGCTACCGTTTCTGTTGAACAACATGTTTCCTGGAAACAGTGTGTAACAAGGTTTGAGATGCGTTTTCTCTTGTTTGCTGGGTGTGTTCAAAAAATGTCAGCCCAATCAGCAGCAACGTGTATTTAAACCACACGGTATTGAAGAGGCAGCTCACAAAATGGGTCCATGTAAAGTTGTTTACAAATGTGTCCACAGCAGCTCGGTGTGCGCAATGATTGAAGATATTAGAAGACGTGTCGTAAGATTTTTATGATAACTATAGTATGATGTAGTTTTTTATATTTTTAGCTTATTTATATACCAAATTTTATACACAATGGTAAATGCTTTACATGAAAATGAGAAAGCTAAAAATAAAATAATTAAAATTAGAATTGATTACACTGAGATAAAAAAAAAAGATAATTAAATGGGGTGCAGGGGGTTTAGTCAGTAATATGTGACTGTCACGGTTCATGGGTTTACTTACTCTTCCTTGCTGTGTCTGTGTGTGTGTGTGTTGTGTGGGCGTGGCTGGGCTTCGTTGACGAGCTGATCAGATTCAGCTGCAGCTCATTTTCACCGCTATTTAAACTCAGCTCTGTTTGTCCTTTGTTGTCAGATCGTCTGGTTGTTGTCGTTTGCCCTGGATGCTTCCTGTGTGTTCTTCGTGCCTGCCGTGTCTGGATTCCGGTCTCCTGGTCCCTCGTTGTTTCCTGTTCCGGGCGGTCGGCGTTCGGTTGTCCACTGATCCCTGCGTCACCAGCTTTTCTCCATCGGTGGCTCGACCAGTCTTCGGACTTACAGTGTTCATTATTTTGCTCGTTCTAAATAAACTGTTAAACTGCATCGCGCTATTGAATCCTGACTCTTTTGTCCTGACAGTGAGGCTTAATAGATTAATTATATACTGTTTTTAATCTGAATTTGGTAAGATGTGTGCTTCCATTTGTTTCAGCAATTGAAACCTGCAGCACAGAAGCTGGTTCTTGCACCACAGAAATGGCTCCTGCCTCACAGAAGTTGGCTCTTGAACCACAGAAATTGGCTGCTGCACCACAGAAGTTGGTTCAGCACCACAGAAATTGGCTCCTGCACCACAGATGTTGGATCTCGCACCACTTAATTTAACCATAGAAGTTTTTTTTTTCTGTGACTTAATGTGTGCTATAGATACAAACCATGGACACACAATGCAACATTGCTTCTAATTACTCTGACAAAGCAAATAGCTGAAGACTTTCAATCTCATTTATTAAATAAAGTAGAAGAGTGGAAAAGGGTAGCTCCACAAATGCTGGCAAAAGGATATGACTTTGGAGCAGAGACATGTGACAATAAGTTCAGGCTGGAAAAACAGAGGTTCCCCTTCGGGAACTCGAGCTGCGTCCGAAAACGCTAGGGGAACGCCTCCAGCGTGACCACGCTCTGAAACACGTGTGCAAACAGTCCAATGGAGAAGCGAGACGTCACAGGCGGGGTGACGTAGAGACCAGAGAGCTTAAAGCACGTGCGGTGCATGCAGCCGGCAGCTTCTGTCTTTCAGCAAGCGCTCTGTGTGTGTGTGTCACTCTGTATTTTGTGCTAGTTCGCACAGCTTTTATTTGAGAGTGTCACTATGTCCTACAAAGCATTCTTACGAATATAAGCAGCGGCATTTAGACTGTGTGTTCCTCTCTACCTGCGCTATTTCGGGTGGCGATACACACAATCTATTTGTTGTCTGTCTGGGAGCGAAGCATGGGAGTCAGTTCTTGAGGGAGCTGACTGCCCGCGTTTGCGTTCCCCGCGCTCAGCTCCCGCTTCTGCCGAGGCAGGGCGGCGGCTGTGATCGTGGGGATCGCATTTAGATCTACGGACGGGTTAGAGACGGGTCCGCTCTATCTCTGCCTTTCTCCTTAGATCTATCGCTCTCTCTCTCTGGGTCGGAAGCCCGCGCTGCGGTTCTTCCCCCTTTGAGTGAGAGCTCGCGGCGAAGCAGGCTGTGTCAGCTCCCGATGGGGCTGACTGCCCGCACTCTCGCTGCGCACGCTTCGTTCCCGGAGGGCTCTCTTCGAGGAGGGAGCCCTCGTGAATTTCCCCGCGGCTCGGGTCCCGCTTTGCCGAGGCAGAGCGGCGACTGCGGCCGTGGGGATCACACATAGATCTACGGACGGGTTAGAGACGGGTCCGCCCTATCGCTGCCTTTCTCCCTAGATCTAGCGCTCTCTTTCTGGGTTCGGAAGCCCGCGCTGCGGTTCTTCCCCCTTTGAATGAGAGCTTGCGGCGAAGCGGGCTGCGTCAGCTCTCGAGGGAGTTGACGGCCCGCGCTCTCGCTGCGCACGCTCGCTCTCGGAGGACTCTCTTCAAGGAGGGAGTCTTCGTGAGCTTCCCCGCGGCTTGGGTCCCGATTTTGCCGAGGCAGAGCGGCGACTGCGGCCGTAGGGATCGCAGCATAGATCTGTGAACGGCTTAGAGACGGGTCCGCCATCTCTCTGCCTTTCTACTTAGATCTAGCGCTCTCTCTCGGGGCTCGGAAGCCCGCGCTGCGGTTCTTCCCCCTCTGAGTGAGAGCTCGCGCTGCTGCGGCTATCTTTCTCCGAGGAGATTGATGCTGTCCGCATATGAGCTGACTGCATATTAGATCGCTCGTTTCTACCTGCCCTCGCTTCTAAAAAATAAATAAATTCAGGAACGGGGATTCAAGCGATTTATGTGTGGTTTGTTTTGGAGCTGAGCATGTACAGTCTGCCCTTGAGGGGGCGGGCTGTATTCATTCATAAATGTGTTCATTCAAAAAAAAAAACAAAACAAACGACGTGCATTTTGAATGTTTAGCTCTTCTCCCATTGTCATTTAATTCTGAGGAATTAAATTTATTGCACTCTCACCCTGTACTTTCGCTAAGTGTGTGGATGCTGCTGTGGCTTAGCTGTGGCTCCCAGGGCATCTGCATACTGATCCTTATTGACATTTTTGTCGGTATGCTCATTCTGAGCATGGGCGGTTCGGCATCGAGATGTCGTCCTCACCCATATGAAAGAACTGGGGTTGTGACTGAACGCAGAGAAAAGTGTGCTTTCTCCATTACAGAGAACCACTTATCTAGGCGTGGTGTGGGATCGACCACGATGCAGGCATGTATATTTCCTGCTCGGATCGAGTCATCCTCGCGGCAGTCAAGAGAGTGAAAATAGGCACTCACTGTGAAGCAGTTTCATAACTGCTGGGTCTGATGGCAGCTGTGTCCAACGTGATACCTTTTGGCCTGCTGTTCATGAGACCCCTGCAGTGGTGTCTCAAGACCAAGGGGGTTCTCCCTGAGGGGAAACCTGCTTTGCATGATCAAGGTCACGCGGCGATGCCTACGTGCCTTGGACATGTGGAGGAGACCTTGGTTCTTGTCTCAGGGCCCGGTGCTGGGAGCTCCTTGTTGCCGCGTGTGCTAGCGATGGATGCGTCCCTCACCGGTTGGGGAGTGGTCATGAGTGGCCACCCCGCCCATGGTCTGTGGAGCGGTCACCATCCAGTTTGGCACTTCAGTTGCCTGGAGATGCTGGCCGCGTTTCAGGTACTGAAACGCTTCACCCAGACCTATGAGACTATGGTCCTGACTCCTATGGTCCAGGACCTCTGAGGGCAGGCCCTACTGGGGAAGGGCGTGGTCCACCGCATTCTTCAGTGCCCGTCTCTCCTCTGTGCCCTCGGGAGATTAGCCTGCCAACCCTGCCGGGCTTCAGGGCGCAGCGGTCTCCAGCGAGCCCACACCTCAGTCTTCCGCCCGGAAACGTAGCGGAGCTGGGGAGCTCGCCACCTCTGCGGGGGTCTCTACAGCAGCTAGTTCGGCTGTCTCCTGCCGGTCATCCGTTACAGGACACCGAACTAGCAGCTCAAACAACACCAGAGGCCAGTCTCGAGAGACTGGTTCCTTTAGTAGATTATTTGGCAGCGTGGAAACTACTGCCAAATGTGTCTGCATGGGTCCTGCGCACTGTAGAGCGAGGTTATCCATCCAATTTGGCGCACCGCCACCTTTCAACGGGGTCTTTCCACTGTGGTGAGCCCCGAGCAGGGTCTGGTAATGGAACAGGAAGTAGAAACTCTGTTGAGGAAGGAGGCCATCGAGGTGGTCCCTCCTCAAGACGGGGAGTCCGGGTTCTACAGCCGGTACTTCATTGTTCCGAAGAAGGATGGGGGCCTGCGTCCCATTTTAGATCTGAGACTACTGAATCGTTCAGTTATGAGGTTGAAGTTCAAAATGCTGACTATCAATCAAGTGGTGTCACAAATCAGGTCCGAGGACTGGTTTGTGATGATAGATCTAAAAGATGCTTTCTTCCATGTCTCCATCCTTCCTCAACACAGGAAGTTCCTGAGGTTTGCTTTCAGGGGCGAAGCATACCAATATCGGGTTCTTCCATTCGGCCTAGCACTCTCCCCCCGCACTTTCACGAAGTGTGTGGATGCTGCTCTGGCTCCGCTTCGACTCTGGGGCATCCGCACACTCAATTACATCGACGATTGGTTGATTCTGGCTCAATCAGAGCACATGGCGGTTCAACATCGAGATGTTGTTCTCGCTCATTTGAAAGAGCTGGGGTTGAGACTGAACGCCAAGAAGAGTGTGCTGTCTCCATTACAGAGAACCACTTATCTAGGCAAGGTGTGGGATTCAACCACGATGCAGGCACGTTTGTCACCTGCTCGGATCGAGTCAATCCTCACTGCAGTCATGAGAGTGACAGAAGGCTGGTCACTCACTGTAAAGCAGTTCCAGCGACTGCTGGGTCTGATGGCAGCTGCGTCCAACGTGATACCTTTTGGCCTGCTGTACATGAGACCCCTACAGTGGTGGCTCAGGACCAAGGGGTTCTCCCCGAGGGGAAACCCGTTCCGCATGATCAAGGTCACGCGGCAATGCCTACGTGCCTTAGACATGTGGAAGAAGCCTTGGTTCCTGTCTCAGGGCCCGGTGTTAGGAGCTCCTTGTCGCCGCATAACGCTAGCGACGGATGCGTCTCTCACCGGTTGGGGTGCAGTCATGAGTGGCCACCCCGCCCGCGGTCTGTGGAGCAGTCGCCATCTCACTTGGCACATCAACTGCCTGGAGATGCTGGCCATGTTTCGAGCGTTGAAACACTTTCTCCCGGACCTAATAGGCCACCATGTGTTGGTTCGCACCGACAACACAGCGGTGGTCTATTACTTCAACCACCAAGGAGGTCTGTGTTCGCGCCCCTTATACAAGCTGACGCACCAGATCCTTGTGTGGTCCCAGGACAAACTCCTCTCGCTGAGAGCGGTTCATGTTCCTGGGCATCTCAATATGGGAGCAGACATCCTGTCGATGCAGGGGCTGAGGCCCGGGGAATGGATGCTTCACCCCGAGGTGGTTAAGCAGATTTGGAGAGTTTTTGGCCAGGCTCAGGTGGACCTCTTCGCGACTCAGGAGAATGCGCAATGTCCCCACTGGTTCTCTCTGACTCATCCAGCTCCACTGGGGCTGGATGCCATGGTACAGACGTGGCAGAGGCTTTGTCTGTATGCCTTCCCCTGATCGCTCTGCTCCCGGGAGTTCTGGAGAGGGTGTGCCGGGATGGGGACCATCTTCTTTTAGTAGCCCCGTACTGGCCGGCCCGAGCATCGTTCTCGGACCTGATTCCCTCCTCGACGGCTCTCCCTGGGAGATTCCCGTCAGGAGGGATCTCCTCTCGCAAGCGGGAGGCACCATCTTTCACCCTCGCCCGGAGTTGTGGAAGTTATGGGTGTGGCCTCTGAGGGGGCACACCTCGTAGCCTCCGGTCTCTCAACCGAGGTTGTTGAGACCATCCTCCAATCCAGAGCTCCCTCCACGAGGAGACTGTACACCCTGAAGTGGAAACTTTTCACTTCTTGGTGTGGAGACCACCAGCAAGACCCAGTTAACTGCCCAGTTGGTACAGTGCTGGAGTTTCTGCAGGATCGGTTCTCTGCAGGGTTAGCCCACCCCACCCTGAAGGTATATGTGGCGGCTATTGCGGCCTACCACACCCTTCTGGGTGGCCCCTCAGTGGGTAGGAACCCCTGGTTACAGGTTTCCTCCACGGTGCGCTGAGGCTAAGGCCTCTGACCAGGTGTAGCTTTGCTGTGTGGTGATTTGGTTGCTATTCCATAACTTTGAGTCCTCTGTTCCCCCCTCTCTATTTGGGGGTCAATGCTCACTCCTCTCGAAGTATGGCCTTCTCGTCAGGATTTCCCTCTCTGACATTTCAACGCTGAGGGTTGTTCCATGCCTCTCACTTTCATGAGATTCTCGGTCTTATTTATGCCGCTCTGGGCTCCTTTTTTTCTCGTCCTAGCTGTGCTCAGTGATACACACTAGGCAGGGATTTGAAAGTCTGGCAGCGTGGGCATATCGTTCCCCTAGCGTTTTCGGACGCAGCTCGAGTTCCCGAAGGGGAACGTCCCAGGTTACGTATGTAACCATGGTTCCCCGAGGGAACGAGACGCTGCGTCTCGAGCCATACTTCCGGCATCCCTGCAGCGCTTGCTTCTCTATTTAGAAGCTGCCGGCTGCATGCACCGCACGTGCTTTAAGCTCTCTGGTCTCTACGTCACCCCGCCTGTGACGTCTCGCTTCTCCATTGGACTGTTTGCACACGTGTTTCAGAGCGTGGTCATGCTGGAGGCGTTCCCCTAGCGTTTTCGGACGCAGCGTCTCGTTCCCTCGGGGAATCATGGTTACATACGTAACCTGGGACGTTTGTTTTGATACTGGCAATGTCTATTGTGTGGTAATTAGAGCTGAGAAAACAACCTAATGATCAATATTCAGCAGCTGGAATCCTTGGGTTAAAACTGATAAAACCTGATAGGGTATGACTTGTATGTGCACAAGCGTAGAGTCGAACTTCTGCTGTCTCCAGAAGTCGGGATACCAGTTTCCGGTTTACTTTCGGGTCACCTAATGTGTCAGTATTTACTAGATGTCTCTAAGATCTGGACTATCCGGACAGCTTCCTCTGCTTGTTTTATCAAGCTGGATTGAATACTGCCACATGAGCACAGTGGCCCTGGAGGGTCCTTGAAAGAGCCTCGCTGCCTTCATTGAGTGGGTGCTGTTGTCCTGCAAGTCATTGTTGACCATGGACTACGCAGACAATGACATTAGCTCCACTCAGGATGCAGAGTCCAGCCCACCATCACTCCACTACGCGGAGCTGCCTGGGCCCACCGCAGATGGAGAGCCAGAGCCTGCCGCGATCGTCGATCCATTGCAATCGGGAGTGACAGAGTGGACGATCGCTCTGGAACCAGAGCCCCAAATGGCTTACAGAGTGCGAGAGCTGACAGCACAAGCGACGGTGGATACAGCTGTGGAGCTTGCAGGAGCTTGCTTAATTGACTTTCTTTCTGAGATGCCTATCCTTCAGCGTTCACCTGAACTGTTAAACAGGGAAAATTTCCCACCCATCCTCCCTCTCCTGCTGCCTCTCATTGACCTGTTCCCTGCCTCAATGCCTATTCTGCTGGATCCTGTCAGCCCCTCTGCTCACCCTCAGCCCACCATCTGTGGTGTGGGCTCACCGCTGGTCTGCCCATCTCCAGCTTTATTGGTGTTAAGTCTGGAGGATCCCTCGACTCCGCCTCCAGCCTCTGAGGCCCAGACTCCGTCTCGGTCCTGCGACCCAGCGGCTACACCATGGCTTCCATCAGTCCACAAGCTTCACCGGGATCCCTCGTCCCTCTGGCTCCACCTTGGTCAGTCGTCCCCTACCTCCACCTTGGGACTGCACTCCTCCGGTTGCGCCTTGTCCCTTGCCCCTCCGGCTCCGTTGGGCTCCTACTTCCCTCCAGCTCCACCACAGTCCTCTGTCGCTCTGGCTCTGTCGCAGCCTTCCAGATCTCCACCTACGCCTCGGTCGCCGAAGCCACCTGCTCTTCCTTGGCCCTCCAGATCATCGGCTTTGCCCTGGCTCATCGGCTCTCTGTCGCAGCCTCAGGCACCACCACCACCTGCTCCATCGCCCTTGGAGTCATCAGCCCTTCCTCCACCATGGCTCCTCCCTCTGTCGGCTCCACCGTGGACCACCATCTTGGCTGCGGCCTGGGTCTTGCCTGGTTCCTCTCCCCCGGGCCCTTCTGTCTCCACCCTGGTTCCTTCCTTTGTCTGATCCGCTCTGGACCCTCCTGTCTTCTCCTTGGCACTTCCCTCCGTCATCACCACCGTGGACTTTGTTCGTCATCCTCCTCCCGGGCGTCCGTCCCTTTCTTTTTTTTTGTCACACCCCTGGACTGTTTGTGTTGGCTTCTTCCAGTTCCTGTTTGCCCATATTTGGTTATGTTCCTGTTATGTTGTTATGTCATTATTAGTTTATCCTCCTCACCTGTCTGTCCCTGATTAGCACCCCTACTTAGTTCATTCTATGCATTCAGTCTGTGTCCGGTATTACGTTTGCTTTGGTGCGTTTCTACCCTTCATCTGTGTGATTTACCTGCTTCTTTGATCTTATTAAACTAACTGTTGATTGTATCATCGTCTTCGTGTGCCTTCCTATGCACATCCGTGACAGTTGAAGTGGCTGACAACAATAAATATTCTTATTAGGAGTAAAGCTGCATCACTTTTGAACTGTGCAGAGCTGTAGCTGAATAGTTAGGCCTACTACGCTACTGTATTTTAATGCTGGTTATTATGGTGGTACTTCGAGTGCCAAATATTTTCTGAGGTGGTACTTGGTATAAAAAGTTTAAGAACCACTGCTGTAAGGCATGTCTGTGGCAGCTAAAAGCCATTCCAGCTAAAAACACTTAATTCGCCATCACTTACCTGCCTACTATAACTGTTTTCATTATGTTTGAGAGTTACATTAAACATGAATGACCTTAGCAGAATCTTCAAAAACATGAACAAGAATGCATGCAGTAACCCAAATGGGGACCAGCAAGTTAAACTGACCTGCCAATTTTAGCAACTCTTTTCATTACGTACTAATTTAAGAGTTATATTAAACATGAATTACCTTAGCAAAACAGTCTGCGTTTAAAATAAACACATCGCTAACTAGCTTAGCCACTATAGCTGCCGATCGACACCACAAAGTAGATTAAACTAGTTAAAATAATTTGATATTGTTTGAATCCCTTATTTTGCCTGCATGTTGGAGCAGGGAACCAGGCATCAACAATACGATGGACATCACTGATGCTTACTTCAGGCAGATGTTGAAGACATCTAGTCAATACCGACATTTGACGCTCCATTTCATATGATTAAAAGGTTATAATATTAGATACTCAAGTATAATATTTCTGCTAGAAGGAAAAAGTCAAGTTTTTTTATGAAAAAGGAACTGACAAATAACTGCATATGTGAGTTTTCTATGGATGCATTGTATTTGAATTTGAATTTGAATTTAAGGAGGAAACAGTGGCTCATATTTATTTGTCAGAATGATGGACTGATAATATCTCTATAAACATCTCAACACGCACATATATTTTCATAGATAAGCAGTCAGTCGTGTTGAGTGAAGATCACTGTGTATCAGCTCACATCAGGTAAGATTTTTATGCTTAACAGACTGCAACATGTGTTGATGTGTGATCATAGACTATGATTTGTGTGTAGTTATAGCTGAGCAATTTGGGCTCTTACTGTAAGTATTTGACATATTTAAGGATGTATAAATTTTTATGAATTACTCCAGATAATTTGCAAATGTAAACCAATTTTCATGTGTGATGTTTCTGGGAATCTGTTTGTGATTATAAGACTATTATTCTATTATTATAAGACTACTGTTGAAGAAAATTCAATAAACAGTTGTTAACAAAAAAAAAAAAAAAGACTACTGTTCAGTGTTGGGGAAAGTTACTTTTTCAAAGTAGTACATTACACCATAAAAAAGTAACTAATTCTGTTACTTAATTACTTTTCATGGAAAGAAATGTGTTACTTTTGTGTTACTTTTATCACCTTTGTTGTAATGTGTTACTTTACAGTTTACTTAAAAAGTAAAAGTACTTAAGAAAAAGTAATGTGATTATGTAAACTGCTTTACTTGTAATGTGTTTCCCCTGACACTGGTAATATTTACTAGAGAATCCTTTCATTCTTTATTTAATTATGACAATAAATGATTCATACTCTTCATTTATAACTGTTTTTTAAATAATTGATCAATTTTGTTTATACATTTTTAAATAATTGATAGAAAATGACACAAACTGAAGGCAACAGCAAAGCTAATTAACCCCACTCTCCTGAAATGCCTTTTAGATGAATATAAATAACAGCGGACTGTCAAAACAATGGCTTCCTTTCAGACAGGTGAGTATGTATGTATTAATAGATTAGCATTAAAAGGTTGCTTTACACTGAATCAAAATATTTATAACAAAGACTGTGGTCACATGATGAATGTAGAATTTTATTTCTTCTTATTTAATGACAGGTTTTATAAGAGTGCTGATCTCTTTTATGATGTGTAAGTATAAACTGTGAGTTTTGCTTGTTGCTTTTTTTTAACATGAATGCACTACTTCATGTGTCTTGATCAGTTTCACAAACATTTGTACTGTCTGTTGATCTTATTTAATTATGCTATTTGAGTTGCATGTTGAACTTACAGTATGTTTTTTTTTGAGATTTTGTTCTAGTCATCTCTTTCTCTTGCTCATCTTCCTCCATTAGTGAACAGACAGCAGTTAATTCATTCAGTGACAGCTGCTGGACTCCTGTTATATTTGTTGTGATTTGCTTGTTCTGATTTGTTTTATCCACTGGGTTACACTTTATTTTGATAATCCACTTTAGACATCTACTAAATATAAGTAACTTTGCAACTACATGTCAGTTAATTCTCATTAGTTTGCAACTACATGTCTACTAACTCTCAGAGCAGACTGTTAGGTTAGGTTTAGGATTAGTAGATAAGTTGACATATACTTGCAATGTTTAGAAGAGTGTTAGAAGATATTAAGCAGACAGTCTACTAATACTCTAATGACTAGTTGACATGCAGTTGCAAAGTTATTTACTGTTAGTAAAATGTCTACAGTGGACTATCAAAATAAAGTGTTACTATACACTGTTCTTAAATCTTCAGTCGATGGAATCCTGTCAAATTCTTTCTGATTTTCTTCTCCTTGTGACTGCATTCATTTTCAGTTGTTTGACCACTTAATTTGTTTGGCTCGACCCAAATGTCAAAATTCATGCAGTCACTAACACATTTTTGTAAGTTAGGGTCAGTTTCGGCTAAATTCTACAATTTTTATTTATTTATTTATTTGAAACTTAGCAACTTAAAACAAAATTAATAACGTCTCAGGTTACGTATTTAACCCCGGTTCCCCGAGGGAACGAGACGCCGCTCTGAATCACGTGTGCAATCAGACCAATGGAAGAGCGAGGCGTCATAGGCGGGTGACGTCACTGACCAGGAAGCATAAAAGCACGTGCGCCAGAACGAGCATCAGCTTCCAGGAGAGAAGCAGCGCTCGCGGGGACGCAGGAGCATGGCCTCGAAACGCGGCGTCTTGTTCCCTCGGGGAACCGGGGTTACATACGTAACCTGACAAACGCTATGGGAACGAGATGCCCACGCCGCCAGGATCCAAGTCCCCGCCTAGGAAGAGCTAGGGCAGAGGACAGAAGAGCCAGGGGAGGCTCGCAGGTCTAGCTCGTAGAACCTGACAAAAGTGAGGGGTGTGGACCATCCCGCCGCGTTACAAATATCCTGCATGGAGACTCCAGCAAGAAAAGCTTTAGAGGCAGCCATGCTCCGAGTAGAGTGGGCCTTGAACCCCAAAGGAGGAGGAAGGCCCGAGGAGTGATAGGAGACAGAGATAGCATCAACTATCCAGCGACTTAGAGTTTGCTTGGAAGCAGGGAGACCCTTTTTAGGGGGACCATAACACACAAAAAGCTGGTCAGACTTTAAGCTTCTGCTGGTCAGGATCCCGATAGGGAGGAGGACAGAAGGCCTGCAATACAACAGGCCATGGTGCTGAGGAGGGAACTTTAGGGATGTAACCCAAACGAGGATATAGAAAGGCCTTAGAAAGACCTGGGGCAAAGTCAAGAAAGGAAGGGGCCACGGAGAGGGCCTGAAGGTCCCCAACTCTCTTGAGGGAAGAAAGAGCCAGAAGGAGAACTGTTTTAATCATTAGATGACGGTCAGAAATCTCTTCAATAGGCTCGAAGGGAAGAAGACAGAGAGCCTCTAGCACCACAGACAGGTCCCAGGAGCGAACACGAGGTCGTACAGGAGGCCTCAGCCTCAGTGCACCGCGGAGGAAACGTGTAACAAGGGGGTCTTTACCCACGGAGAGACCACCAAGAGGGGCGTGGTAGGCCGCAATGGCCGCCACGTAGACCTTCAAGGTGGAGTGGGCTAACCCTGCGGATAGCCTGTCCTGCAGGAACTCCAGCACTGAGCCAACTGGGCAGTTAACTGGGTCTTGCTGGTGGCGTCCGCACGAAGAAGTGAAAAGCTTCCACTTCAAGGCGTACAGTTTCCTCGTAGAGGGAGCTCTAGAATGGAGGATGGTCTCAACAACCTCGGTTGAGAGACCGGAAGCTAAGAGGTGCGCCCCCTCAGAGGCCACACCCAAAGCTTCCACAACTCCGGCCGGCTTTGGACATTGTGTCCAAAATAAAAGTGGCGCAAACTAGCAGCCAAAACGGGACACAATCACACACAAAACACAGAACGCTGCTGAAAGACAGAAGCTGACGCTCGTTCTGGCGCACGTGCTTTTATGCTTTCTGGTCAGTGACGACACCCGCCTATGACGTCTCGCTCTTCCATTGGTCTGATTGCACACGTGATTCAGAGCGCGGTCGCGCTGAAGGCGTTCCCATAGCGTTTGTTGACGCAGCTCGAGTTCCTGAAGGGGAACTCAAAGTTCCCATGAACTCGGTAATTTAATCTCTTAAACCCATTTTCGATAATACAATTTACATATTAAAATGTTGTTGTTTTTCTTTTCCATGCCTTAAAATGGCTGAATGTAACTCTATCCCCTTACTTCATCACAGCAGACAGTCTTTAATCATGTAATACTGCTTTCAAATATATATATATATATATATATATATATATATTTTTTTTGTCTTAAATGTAATTGAAATGCAATTTGTATTGTCAGTTTTTAAAAAATGCATTTTTTTATTTTTATTTTTTTAATATTTTTTAAACTTGCCTCTTAAATAAATGCATGACACTGCTGTTTAATGTTTGTATTTGGTCAGTTGTCTGCTATTACACATTGCACCCTTTGCAATGTGAATTAATTTGTATTCATTAACTTTTTTTTTTTTTTTTTCTTGGCCTGTATACTTGTCAGTGAGTCAGTTGGTAATGTAATGTATTGTGCTGTGCTGTTTTAACTGTACATGATCAGATCTGTAGATTGATATGTTGAGCTTCTGTTCATTTGGACCTGAATTAGAATTTAAATCTGGGAAATTTATTTTCTGAATGAGACTGTATGAGAACGACTGCTAGTAATGTTCATTTGTACTCTAACACAAGTAATTTGTCTAATGCTAAAAAATAAATATTTTAATTACAGCATATGCCTCTGCTGACCCCTGCTACAACTACACTGTGCTGGACAATCCATGGAGAGACACTAATTATGCTTCAGTTAGTAATTGTGATCAGTCAGTCACCTGGAGCGGCTGG
The DNA here is from genome assembly GCA_012976165.1 of Labeo catla. Taxonomy (NCBI): domain Eukaryota; kingdom Metazoa; phylum Chordata; class Actinopteri; order Cypriniformes; family Cyprinidae; genus Labeo; species Labeo catla. Next base: position 17,556 of record VONZ01002982.1, on the reverse strand, counting down.
TATCGTCTCTTCATTAACAATGTGAACGCTCAGATCCCAGACACGTGTGTTGCACGTGGTCACTGTGGCACTGATTACCCACTGTGGATTCGTGATGGACACCCAACAGTACAGGATGGAGTCGTCACTCGAGATCTCTGTAGTGATGCTGGCAGTTACTGCTGCTATTTCGGGTCTTACCCCATTAAAGTTAAAGCCTGTCCAGACAATTATTATGTCTATGAGCTGGTTAGACCAACTCTCTGTTATTCAGCATACTGTGCAGGTGATTATATTTACATGATCTCTTTCTACAGATTCATGATATTTGTGTCTCTTTTCATTAATCACTATTCATCCAAACTTTCAGTTGTTCGCAGCATTAACACCAGCTCACCAGCCGTCACACCAGCGACCATCTCAACTGGTAATGTAACACACTGTGTCTCTATTGGCTTATTTTCTGGTCTGATTTATGTGCAGATCTGTACTATAGAACAGATGTGTGAGGAAATGTGCTTGTCTAGTCAAGTCACGCTTTATACAATAGAGATGCAGCTTAGACAATAGTGAAATTAATTCAGCTCTGTTCAGATTCTGTTTTCTGTATATATATATATATATATATATATATATATACATTTTTCTTTAAAATAAGCATTTTTATCAGGCTCCTATGAATGGGTTTCTTTGTATATAAGAAAGCTACATCCCCTTGATTCTTTATACTGTGTTGATACCTGAATTATCTTTTTTCTTTTCTTTTCTTTTTTTTTTTTTTCTGTTTAGTGATAGTTGTTCGTGAGTCCCTTATTTGTCCTGAACAGTTAAACTGTCTGCTGTTCTTCAGAAAAATCCTTCAGATCCCACAAATTCTTTGGTTTTCCAGCATTTTTCTGTATTTGAACCCTTTCCAGAAAATGACTGTATGATTTTGAGATCCATCTTTTCACACTGAGGACAACTGAGGGACTCATATGCAGCTATTACAGAAGATTCAAACACTCACTGATGTTTCAGAAGGAAACACGATACATTTAAGAGCCGGGGGTAAAAACGTTTTGAATTTGAAGATCAGAGTAAATTTAATTAATTTTGTCTTCTGGGAAACATGTAAGCATCTTCTGTAGCCTCTGAAGGACAGTATTAAAAGAAAAAAATATGATATTTAAAAAAAAAAAAAAACAAATACACATCTCCATTCTGTTCAGTGTTTTGGATCTCAAAATCAATCTCTCAGATCGATCTCAAAATCATACTGTCATTGTTGGAAAGGGTTCAGATACACAAAAAATGCTGGAAAACAAAAGAATTTGTGGGATCTGAAGGATTTTTCTGAGGAACAGCAGACAGTTTAACTGTTCAGGACAAACAAGGGTGTTACTCCCCTCGAGTTGAATCAGAGGCTCAAGTCGTTCTTGATTTTAACTGACGTTTATTCGGACATGAGTCTGTAGTATGTCTTGTACATTCTAGCCTTGCAGCCCTTTTATGTCCCAACAATGCCATCAGAACTACGAAAGGAAATACATAGAACTTAAATGAACCCTCTGAAAGTGGGTTTACACATAATGAACGAAATACATACAACCAATAAATAAAATGCACATTCAACACAAGGAAATACAGTTAATTGGCTAATTATACATTAACATGGTCATATACGGCAAAGCAGTTAAAACACGATAAAACACATACCTCATTGGCCTCTTTAACCCAAGAGGAATAAACTTGGAGGGTTACAGTTTTCTCTTTAACAAAAAAAAAACAAAAAAAACAATATAACTTCTTAGCACTTCTTACAGGCGTAACTCTTATATACGTGTTATTAGTGCAGCACCTCATGTGGCTGTACTACTTGTAGTGCATCGGAAAATATCTTGATTGCAACAACTAAATAATTCCCAAGCTAAACAAAGGAGAAATAGGTTCCCCCCTTTTTATCGTTTTAGTTGAATAATATGAAATGAATTGACATATATTAACAAAAATATATATTACTTATTTATTCTAATGATTACTCTGAACATTTTAACTATTTATTGACCCTTTAACTATAAAGTGCATATTATAAACTGAAATATATGAGAGTTGCCTCTGATGGCAGCTACAAAGGGACTCATGAACAACTATCACTAAACAAACAAACACAGCTGTGCATCATTCAGGTAACAACACAGTATTAAAAATCAAACAAACAAACTTTTGAATGGGGTCATTTGTGTGTTAAAGTCACTTTCACAATTGTCTCAGTCACCCTTGAAGGAAAACCTGTAACACTTAAGTTCAACCTTTCACGCAACAGGCCTAAAAATCCACCTTTTCTGCTTGTGAGAGAAAATAATTAATAAAATGCTGCATGTTGCTTTATTTATAAGTCAGTAACTGTGTAGCTGCTGATGCTGTGATGAACTCGAGAAAGGTTTGAGTTAAATTCGTGTTTTTAGGTTTAATTAGTTTTAGATACACAAAGTTTGTCAACAAATATTCTTTGTTTATTTGACTTGAAGTAAATGAAGTACGTTCACATGCAGTGATAATGTAATCACATTATTAACACATCGTAAATAGTTGACAGTCGTAAACAGTTTAAAATAGTAATTTCTGCTCATAAAGGTAAGAGTAATACATCATTCGGAACTGTCAAGGGTCTACTTGTATATGTGTGTACTTACAATTATATTTTATTTATAAAATAAAATAAAGAACACAAACATGATGCACTTTCTGCTCGGGCTAAAATGCAGGGCTCTAGACCAAGTCACCACATTAGTTGAGGGACCACAAACATGATAAAGTCATGAGAAGCTAATGCTTAGTTAATGGTGACTAATGAATTTGGATGTCAACAGAATTCACATGCTATGTGCTGTGATTGGCCAATGTTGGGGTCTGTCCATTTACCCATTTAATTTTTTGTGAACAAAGAAAACATTATGATCATGTGTAATAAATCATAAATCATGATCATGATCATGTAACCATCTTAGTTAATGTCTTAATGAAGGTGTTGTTTATCCATGAAGTCATGAAGGAAATACTTTGAATTTATGTTAGTTCCTGATAATTCATGACATATTAATGCATTAATTAATGCATGAATTTAATGCATGAATTTATGCATGATTTCATGGTAATTCATGTACCCTTACCGTAAAGTGTTACCATTTATTTTGCAGTGTATCCTTCTGTTGACCCCTGCTACAACTACACTGTGCTGGACAATCCATGGAGAGACACTGAATATGGTTCAGGCAGTAATTGTGATCAGTCAGTCACCTGGAGCGGCTGGTATCGTCTTTTCATTAACAACGTGAATGCTCAGATCCCAGACACGTGTGTTACCTATGGTCACTGTGGCACTAGTTACTCACTGTGGATTAGTGGTGGACACCCAACAGTACAGGATGGAGTCGTCACTCGAGGTGTCTGTTGTGATGCTAACAGTTACTGCTGCTATTACGGGTCTTACCCCATTAAAGTCAAAGCCTGTCCAGACAATTATTATGTCTATGAGCTGGTTAGTCCAGTTTGGTGCACTTCAGCATACTGTGCAGGTGATTATATTCACATGAGCTCTTTGTATTATTTGTGTTGCATTGCTGATTCATTAATATTCATCAGTATTTTTTTTTTTCAGTTGTTACTAACATCAGCAGCACTGTTACAACAGTCACACCAGAGACAAGCACAGCTGGTAATGTAGTCTGATATTCAAGGTTTTTATTCATTCATCTATTCATTCGTTCATTTATTTATTTATTTAACTTAAAATTTCTGAACTAATTTTTGTTCATTCATACTCATGCATGGAAGCCTTGAACCACAAGTTGGAAAAAACATTCACAGATCCAGAATTTTCTAGTTTTTTCTCTAAAAAAAAAAAAAAAAAAGTTTTCAAAAAACAACAAAAACTGTTTTCGAAAACAGTTTTCTCACAATTAAAGAAATAAATGTGCAACAAACAATATGGTGAATAAATGTAGACACCTTAATGTTTTTTTTTTTTCTTCTTTTCTGTTCTGTATTACTTTAGTTAAATTTAGGCATCTACAATATTTCACTTTAAATACAGTTCATATAAAGTGTAATTTAAAAGGTACACTGCTGTTCAAAAGTTTGGGATCAGTATGATTTTTAATGTTTTTAAAGAAGTCTCTTATGCTCATCAAAACTGCATTTATTTGATTAAAAATATAGAAAACACAGTAATACTGTGAAATATTGTTGCTGGTTGGTTTTCTGTTTAATATACTATAAAATATAGTTATCTCTGTGATGCAAAGCTGATTTTCTTTCTTTTTTTTATCAGCTATTACTCCAGTCTTTTGTGTCACATGATCCTTCAGAAATCATTCTAATATGCTGATTTATTATCAATGTTCACCTGATTTGACCAAATACGACATGTTGCTGGATCAACATCGTGATTAACCAATCAGATTTGAAAAAAAAAAAAAACAGTTTATCGTTTTTGTGAAGTTTAGGCTTACAATCAGTGTTTGGTGCTTGTACATCAGTGTCATTCATCTATCATTTCCTCTGAATTTAGGGATTACTCATGGGTAAGTTTAGGTTTAGGTGTAAAATTTTGGATTAAAATGTTGTTCCTGGGTCAACAAAATATGTTGACCCAGGAACACATCTAACTCAGCAAAATCAGGACGTGCTGTTGAAAACAGTTGTAAGGGATATAATAGGTGTCTTTACACCTTCAGTGCTTGGCCCCTATTTATAATAAGTACAGTAAAACTTTTATTTATTTATTTATTTATTATTTGTGGAGAGAGAGAGAGAGAAAATGGGAGAGGACAAAAAAAAATTGTTAAAAAAAATCAGAGATGTAAAAAAAATCTTAGGGCTTCCATACTCATGGTCATATTTATCATTTATTTTTGATCTATGCTTTTATAATATTACACAAATAACATACCATTTGCAGTTTTGTTTTATTATTGTCTTCATGCTGTTTTCTGTCATTGCAGTTATAAATATAACACTGCAGGAAGAATGCACAGTAAGTTGAGTTTCTGAAGTTGATGCGCACTGGCAGATATTTGAAATCAATGACTAAATGAATGTGCTTTCCTATTTAATGCTGATGATTACATGCACAAAATTACATTTGTTTGCTATTAATATTGCAAAGCATGATTAAAATCACAGAGTGTTTATTTACCGTATAAACCTTGACTGTGATTTCAGAGTCAGACCTCTGGAGGATGTTTTCAAAATCTTCTTGAGCAGATCGAGAACCTTACAGCTCAAGTGCTTCCTTTGAATGTAAGTGCCTGATCAAGAAAAATCATCAAATCCTCAAATCTAATTTGGATAATAACTGACATAGCAGTGCTGTCTGGCTTTTTTGACATTTACATGTACAGTAACTCTATTGAACTGCATTTATCTGATCACTGAATTAGACTGTGACAAACATTTTGACTGTGGCCTTCAACGCTTTGGAGAAGACTTCAGAGTCATTATCATCAACAACACCAACTGAACTAGCCTCATATGGAAACCGCATGTTAAAAACCAGTGAAAAACTCATCTCTACATTGGTGAAGCCAACAGTCACAAATGACAATGTCAGTTTTACTCTTGCTACTGTTGGTAAGTGGAGACCATTAGTAGTGTTATTATTGATGATGAAACTTAGTTTACATATGATGTCAGTGATTTTATCAAGGGGTGAGATGGTGTAACGTGGGGAGTGAGGCGAGAGGCGAGTGGATCCATTTGCAAGCTTTTATTCAGTGGGCGAGACAAAGACATAGTCGAACAGGCAGGGTCAGAACAACAGCAAACATGTATTTTGGGGAGAGGCACAAGAGTAGTCCGTGAAGCAGGCGTGGGTCGATCAGTGGCGAACATAATCCATAACGTGAGGCAGAGGGGTGTTCCATACAACGAGCAAGAAGTCCAAGAGGCAGGCGGCGAGACAAATGAGACGAAATGGCCAGGCGAAAAAGCTAAACACAGGGAACTCGGAAACTAGGGAACTAGGCAACAAACGCGAATCAACAATGAAAACACCACAACAAAGCACAACGATAATAACAATACTCTGTAAGTTACAGAGGGAAAGTCCGGGGCTTTTATAGCGTGCCTGATTGGCCACAGGTGCTGACTCGATCAGCGCGCTGGATGATGGGAGATGTAGTCCAGGGTGTAGTACAACAGTCTGTGTGTAATGACAGGGCGAGAGCGACATCTGGTGGTGAGCAGACCGAAGGTCACCGACCAGATTCATGACATGCAAAGCGGTTTCTAGACGCTCCACCCGACTAACAGTCCAGGGGAGTGGTGGGGCAGGGGCGAGACAGGGCGAGGGTTGGAGGAATAGGTCCATGCGGAGGACCCGGTGACTGAGGCAGGACCGGCAGGGCAGGAACCCTCCCGGGCGGAGCAGGAAGCGTAGGAGGAGGCGCTGGAGCCCTCCAGGACAGAGCAGGAGCCCTCCAAGGTGGAGCAGAAGGCGCAGGAGCCCTCCAGGGCGGAGCAGGAGGCACAGGGGCCCTCCAGGGCAGAGCAGGCACCCGCGTCATGGACTGGGACCTGGGGAGAGCAGGGACAGAGGAGGCAGACAGAACAATGAGAGAAGCAGAGAGTTCAGTGAACGCCGCCTCCTTAGGAGGTTCTACAGAAACCGCTGACACCTCTGGAGGCATTGGTGCAGCTTCTCTGACAGGAGAGCCCTCTGGAGCAGACTTGTGATCAGATGAGATCTCTGGAGCAGACTTGTGATCAGGCCAGACCTCTGAAGCAGACTGGTGGACAGACGAGACCTCTAGAGCAGACTTGTGATCAGATGAGACCTCCTGGTGCAGACTTGTGATCCAGGCAGAGACCTCTGAAGCAGATTTGTGATCAGATGAGACCTCTGGAGCAGACTTGTGATCAGACGAGACCTCTGGAGCAGACTTGTGATTAGACGAGACCTCTGGAGCAGATTTGTGATCAGACGGGACCTCTGGAGCAAAGTGTGCAGCCCACACACACCAAATGGCAACCGCCATTAAGGGAAGAGCAGCAGCGGGTGGCAGGACCTCATTAATAGTTGGTTTAAAAGACGCTGATGCCACTGGGATGTTTGCTGCCCATAGTGACACTATTGGTGGATCCAGCACGCTGGCTATCATAACAGGTTGTGACCTTGGGGTGTCAGACGAGACATGGCGAGACTCCAGTGTGTCAGACAGGACGTGACTTGACTCTGGGCCGTCAGACGGGACGTGACTTGACTCTGGGCCGTCAGACGGGACGTGACTTGACTCAGGAAGACCAGCAGTGACTTGACCTGACACGTGAAGACCAGCGGTGACTTGACTGGGCTTGTGAAGATCAGTAGTGACTTGATTAGGCTCATGGGGATCAACAGTGACTCAACTTGGCTTATGAGGATCAGCAGTGACTTGACTTGGATTATGAGGATCAGCGATGACTTGACTTGGTTCGTAGAGACCAGCTGCTTAACCCGACTTCATGGCCTTGCTTGACTCAGGGCGGCGGCGGCTGTGACTTACGACTCAGGAGCGGCGGCTGTGACTTTGCCTGTGGCTGGACAGGAATTCGCGGCTCCCTTTGGTTTAATCTCTGCTTGGCTCAGGAACGGCTGCTGTGACCTGAATTAACACTGGAACAACAGCTGTATCTTGACTTGACTTTGGAACAACAACGTTTAGCAAAGCGACTCTGGAACAGCAGCGCTTGACCCGACACTGGAACAACAGTCGTGATCTTTACTTGACTTAGGAGAGACAGCTGTAGTTTTACCCGACACTGGGAGTGACAGCTGTGACTTTACTTGACTCAGGAGATACAGCCGTGACTTGACTTGACACAGGAACGACAGCCGTAACTTGACTTGACACAGGAAGAGCAGCTCTGACTTGACATAGAGCCAGCTTTAACTTGACTTGACCTGGGAATCACAGCTGTAACTTGGCTTGACACTGGAACAACAGCTGTAACTTGACTTGACACAGGAAACGCAGCTGTAACTTGGCTTGACTCAGGAAACACAGCTGCAACTTGACTTGACTTGGGAGATGCAGCTGCAACTTGACTTGACACAGGTGTAGCGTCTGGACCAATCAGACATACATTAATTGTTACATTTAACAAATAGTCTTTAAACACAACAGGCCAGCTATATGCTGGAGCTCTGGAGACAACCCCCCCCAAAGCAACTAACACCCCAAAAGGGCTCAGTTGCCAGGACAACGATCTGATATCACAGGTTTTATTGCCTCAAGGAATGCAAACGGAGCACACTACATTTCTCTATAGGAAAGACACAATGCCTATAGAAATGGACTCTTTCCTATTCATTCACAGACAAACATTTCTTTGACCTTCCTATTACACATATCCCAGGTCATTGTGTACAGTACTACTGCATTGTATTTTAATTTTGTCTGTTGTATTTGTATTTGTCTTTCTACTGTTTTATGCATGCATTATGATAGATGACTAGTCATATAACCCACCTATGTCATGCTTGGTTTCTTTGGATTCGTATTTTGATGATCTAAAAGATGGTGTAAATTAGATGTTGATACCTTAGTAGTTTTTGCATCAACACCCAATCAAATTACATATGCAAAATACCATGCTCACAGACAAAGAGTCGTAAACTTTCCCTCCAAAGGTGAAAGTTACCATTGGTTCGTGGACCTCCTGGAGGCACAGCCTCCAGAGAGCTTAAAGGCAAATGGTTGACCGCCTCCCTTTTTTCCGTTCTTCCTTCTTCTTCTTCACTCTCTTCACTCGTCTGCAACATCTTCCGATTGCCGCCCATGTGGAGGAACCCACGGGGAGCCTGAGCCGGCACAGGGCGTGCCCGGCGGGCCCGACAGGCCCAACATACAGAGCTGTGGCTCTCGACCACAAAGAGCCAGACAGTTCCACTTAACCCTGGAATTCATCTTCATGACTCGCCTCAGTCAGTCAGTGGTTCTTGGAGAACCTAAGAAGATGAACTAGAACTCTTCAGGACTTCCCTAAGCGTGTGCCAGGCCTTGCGGCCTTGTCTTTCCATTCCCCAAAGATCACAGAACTTCAGCTGGGTCCCTCTCAGCTCTTGGTTCTTCTTCACTTTTCACATGGGAAGAAACTCCCAGTCACCAACGAGTCAGGACATCTTTGGAATTCATCACTCTTCAGGTCCGGAAGAACGTGATTGCAATTCCAAACCCACCACTGCTCCAAACCATCAAGACTTTCAGAGACTGCATTTGGACACTTGTTCAACGACCAAGGCAATGCAAGTATCGTACACTTAACTAAACAAACAGAGGTTTAGTATAAGCTGTAGACAGCAATGATGGTTTCACTCAGATGGCTAACTGACTCTTTTCATAGCTTCATTTCCTTGTCTCTCTCTAACTGCTTCTCACTGACCCTTCCCCCATGTATGAGTGATTTCATGTTTGTTTGTTTAGATTAGTTATGTGTTAGTCCTTCGTTAATAAACTATTGTGCAGAAATTACATGAGTTTTGATTCTGATTCTGCCTTGCAAATGAATGTCCCTTTACGATTCCGATTCGAGCTACATGCTCTAATGCAACAGTACTTTAAGAAAGTTATTTTCTGTGGCCAAGAAAATATCGTTTCTTAGTGTTATCCCCACTTTTAGCTTTAAATGTGCGAGTCTTCTCTGACGAAGAAATTTCAGATTAGCAGCCCACATAAATGAATAAATTCATCTAAATTTGGGCGAAGAAATCCCCACTTTTAGTTTTAAATGTGCAAGTCTTCTCTGACAAAGAAATCTCAGATTAGCAGCTCACATAAATTAATAAATTCATCTGATTTTGGGTGGAGAAATCCCCACTTTAAATGCATAAATCTGGTGTGACAAGGACATTTCAGATTAGCGGCATTAAATAATTTGCATGGCGAAGAAATCCCACTTGCATTGATAATAAAACTGAGCGACGAAGAAATCTTGCTACAGTATTATTATTGTAATGGTGATTTGAGCGATGTTCCTCATTTCTCCGAATTAAGGCCTTCTTGTAACTATCGCATATCATTGTAATCATGAAGATTATGCAAATGAATAGCAAATTAATTTGGTGTAATTCTATTTTAGCTAACTAGGAATTTGCCATTGTCTGTGAAGTGAACGTGCTGATCTGATTTGTGAATGAAGTTGTATGCGAAAAGTCATAACTGACTGCGTGCAAGTTTCCCATGCCTGTTTCACAGCAGCGCAAGTTCTGCTCAGCTTGTTCGTTGTTGTGAACATGCATCGGTCTCTTAGCAACGTCTCACCCCGGAAGTTGAGAGCAGCCTCTTCCGGTTCAATCTGATAACAGCATACACATCACAGACCCTTGTGTAAACTTAGTAGAACTGAGTTTAGCCAAAGCTAACTCTTTAGCAGCCGTACAGGCATATAAACTAAGCCCTTTACCTCAACTGTTAGCTGTTAGCATCCGACTAACATTTAGACGTGTGAGTGTAAAGTGTAATGTTCAAGCCACTCCTCTCCTCTCTCTCCCCCTTTCTCTTGGTTTCACCTCCTGTTTGTGCTATCGCCTTCTGTTTAGACTCAGTTAGGTTGGCCCTCCTCACATACTTGGGTTTTAACTGTGTTGATTTATTTTGACTTTGTTCTACCTCTTTTGATTTTATTTAATTTATTTACCTTTGTTTAGCTTGAATGTACCAGTTCAGCTAAATTGATTTTAATTAACCCTTTAGGCGCCAGGTTTTTTTTTTGAAAAATGCTGAATTTTGACATTAAGATTTCAAAAGCTTGTGGCTTGAAAGGGCTTAAAGATAGAGGTCTACTGTAAATTAGAAAAATGTTGGGCATGACCAAAAGTTTATGTGGGGTGTAAATATACTAATCTAATTTGCATATTATGACGTCATGAGGGGCGGCCATCTTGAATTTCACAATATTTAGGAAATAGTTGATATTGAATTGATGTTTGAACTTATTTGCATGTTTTTTTTTTTTTGTCTTTTTTTATCCTCATTCCAAATTATCAGAAAATAGGAAACCAACAATAACACAGGAGAAAGCACAAAATTATTACTATATTACTATACTAGTAGTAAAACGTATGTGAACAGTAGCCTACTTTTTGATCAGGTCATCAGTAATATTCAGGAAATAATAGATATTGAATGGATGTTTGAACTTATTTGCATGTGATTTTTTTGGTCTTTTTATCCTCTTTCCAAATGATCAGAAAAGAGGAAACCATTTGAACTTATTTGCATGTGTTTTTTTTTTTTTGTCTTTTTGTCCTCATTCCAAGTGATCAGAAAAGAGGAAACCAACAATAAAACAGGAGAAAGTACTACATTATTACTATATTACTATAATATACAGTAGTAAAACGCATGATCCAGATCACCCTGCTGCCTCTACCACGTCTCCCGGCTCTCGCACGCACAGCGCGGCCACTCCCACCTCCGTGGGGCGCTGGATCCAGCGCTGCTAAATCCAGAGAGCTAGTGCTACTTCCAGCCCCACGTTCAGCCCTGCCACCCCCTTCCCCGTTGGGCAAAGGGTCGAAATGATTGCTTTTTTTGTGCTTCATGAACACTTTCGCCTTGACGGCAGCACCATTGCGCTGCAAAGATGTACCGGGAGATGCGCGATCATTAGACGACCGATCGTCATTTCCAAAAGGCAAATATTCCCCTTCAGAGTCAGAATCGGCGAATAACATGTGCAACACATCCTTACAGTACAACTTTTTACTTTTTATTTGGCGATTTTCTCTCACAAATCTCACAATTCACTCGCACGCTATGAACTGAACTGCTTCCGCATCAGAGATACGATAGCTCACTTGCTTTGCTATTTCCTCAAACATGTTGAATAGGAACATGACGTAATTTTGGTCTAGAATCAAAGTACTACATGTCTACTACACGACTTTGGCGCTTAGAGGGTTAAGTGACCAATTTAATTAAAACAAGTTATTTTACTTTTCCTTTAGCTTCCTAAAGCTATTAGGATATTTTCATTTTTCTTTCCTTATTTTAGTTTATCCGACCATCACTATCTTCCCTCTTGGTATAGGATTATAGCAGTTCTAGCAACTGATGTCCCCTTAATGAACCGTACAGGTCATTAGTAGACTAAGTCCTGTCTCTCCTTACTCCTTAGCAGTCAGGCCTGTTACATGAGGTACAGTCACTGTCACCAAGCCATAGGTCCTGAGAAGACTAGAAACACTTCCTAGTGTCTCTGCTTATTTACCTTGAGATGTTTGATGCGTCCCTGCTAGCTTAGCTAACAGTCTCCCTAGAATTATGACCCTACTGCAGCAGGCCTTTGAACAAGGGACAACTGTGTAGTCATATCTCCTATCTTAAACTAAATAAGGAAAGCCCTTCCTTCTCCCTCTGTCTCTTTCTGATTTAATTTCAGTTTGTGTATTTGGTACCTTCATAGTGACCAAACCTGTGAACCATCAGTGTTTTGAGTAATCATTTGACTACAGGTAAAACCTGGTCATTAGCTGACCCCCTGCTTACAGCCCCATCAAAGTTACTCAAACCCTCTCTTTGTGCTGACCCGCACAAAATCTTAGCACCCCACCTCACTAGCTGCCCTAACCAGCTATTCACACCTTACACAGCCTAGAGAGCCGTTCCCTATACAGATAGCTAACACCTCTGTACGTACTTGCATTTGCCGTCTGCATTTCTCTCTCGTGTTCCCACAAGTGAACCAGCATGCCTCAGACATCCAGCCCTGCCACCCACCAGGAACACCTGGAGACCCTGCAGAGCACTGTGATGGACATCCTTCAGCCGAAAGCAGCCAACAACCTGCAATGGCAGAGAAAGGAACAGCGGGACTGCGACACAAGTGGACACCTCACACCCAGCCTGGACAACCAGGAGCTGACCAGCATCATTTTCTCCTTAGTCCACACCCTCAAGGGCCTCAGACAGAAGGTAAATGAACTGAGACCAAAGGGAACCGACACTTGCTCAGCAAGAGAAGGAACAGAACAGGTGCGAGGAACCTGACAGAACGGCACAACAGAAGGAAATCACCAGTCTTCAGGAGGCTCTAACAGCTGCCGAACACAGAGAGCAGCTTGAAAAGGCCACCAGACAAGATTTGGAAAGAGAACTGTTTCACACAAAGTCGCTGTTAAGAACAGCATACGTAGAACTTAATGAGAGAGACACTAGAGCTAAGGCCCTAGAAGGCCATCTGCATGCAGCCAGAGCTGAAGTCCAAACCCTAACTCAGCAATTGGGCAACATTAAAGAGGAGCTTGACATGGCTCAGAGAGAACTGAAACAGTCTTACAGACTGTGCATGGACTCAAGTAAAAGACTCCCTGCTGCACGTCACACAGCCAGCAGTGCAAACCCCCATGCCCCTGTACACAGATACAAAGGGGGGAGTCAAAACCTTCTGCTTAACACTTCACAAGTCAGTTTCCAGGAAACCTCTGCAGCCGCAGAAGGAACAGAATTCATTCAGACGAACTCTGAAGTGACACTCAAAGAACTCAATCGAATGGCGAGAAACATCCCTGCATTCACACCAGAACTTGCAGGAGACCATGACGTCCACGCCTACCTGAGAGACATTGACTTTTTCCTTCAGTCTTGGAAATGTGTGAACAACTGAGATAGACTTTATCTGCTCTGGATCACCTCTAGCCCAGAGGTGCAACGCTTCCTGGCTCGACAGCCAGGACACATCCAATCGGACTACCAGCAGCTAAGACAAGCCATCATTAAGGAATTCTCAGACCCAGAGTCTGAACACGGACTGATCACTGCACTGGCCACCAAACAGGGCCGGTATGAAACTCCAAATGTTTACTACCACAGACTTCGACGAGCATACTTCGGAGCTCGCAATGAACCCGGGTTGGAGGAGAACACCAGCTTCAAGAGCCTCTTCCTCCAAAAGCTGCATCCTATGAGTCACCATTTAGGCATTCTAGCTTGCCCTCACTCAATGCCTATTCAACAACTGTGTGACCTGACACAGAAGGCCTTTAACAAGCACAAGGACTCCACCAAAGGTGTTTGTAAGACCCCACTGATTCTGGACTGCACAACCCAAAATTCAAAGCAGGCACCAGAAGGCACCCAGCATTGCCACAATGCCAGGCCCTTCTACAGAAAGACACTAGCCAACAGAGGACATAACTGTCAGGCATTCACCACAGCCACCTTCACCTGCCACACCACCCGGAGCACCGCCCACTCGTTCCTCATCACCGGAGTTTTGATTACGCACACCTGCAGCTGATTAACTCCACCCTTTATATAGAGCACTGGTTCCATTCTCAGTTTGTCTGGTCTACCGTTTACACCTCCTACGTCAGCTCCTGGCTTCTTATGCTTTCCCCTTGGACTCTGCTCTCCGTGTTCCGGCTGGACTTATTGTGGCTCAATATCGGACTTGTATCTGCTCATCACTACCAGGACAGTCAGCTAAGCTATTTCTCTGCATTTCAAACTACCGCTCTGTTCATCCTTAACTGTGAAATAAATCTTACACTCTACTGTTACTTACCTCTCGTCTCCTCCTGTGTGTATGTGTGTGACAATAACCATCGCCGTGGCAACAGATCCAGGTTCCAGACCAACCACTGGGAGGAGCCATGGAAAAGGGCATCCTCAGCCTGACATAATGACATAATCATCAGATTCACTGATCTTGTTCAGACTCTCTTCTCTGATTATATGAGTATTATGTAGTATGATTAGATGGCTCATATAATTTATGTGTTTTAATTATAGTAGCTCTATAACACTGCTGCATGTGATCCAGCACACTGTTTACTATATGTGTCTGTGTCTGTGTATGTGTCTGTACTACATACAATTAAATAGCCTGAATAGCACATAACTGCTGGTTTGTGTTTAATCAGAGAGTCAAGTCTTCATGGTTGGACCAAATGGCACCTTAAATAAAATCCCACAACTTGACACGACAAATTCTTCTGTGGACATCGATCTCATTGAGATCGCCAAGAACAACAATGAAAGTATGTCAAATATTTTAGTTTGATTTAAAAAAAAAAAAAATGTGAGAAGACACTTCATAAGATTACCACTAAACCACCTTTACTTACTTTTTTGGTTGATGTTGTTATTGTAACATATGGTATAATGTAAGTTTCTTTTTTTGTTTCTGTCACACAGGATCAGCTGCTGTGGCTTTCATGAGCTACAGCACAATGGAGAATCTACTGAAGCCAGACTTCTTCAACACATCGAATGACACTGTTAAAACCATGATGTCCACTGTGATCTCAGCTACTCTTCCCAAAACCACCAACACTAAACTCACCAAACCAGTCAACTTCACCTTCAGACACATCAGAGTGAGAGACTGAAATGTGTTTTTGTCGACATCTGAAAACATCAAATATTCAGTGCTCTAATATTTTATGCCTGTTCATTCTTGTTTTTGCAGGAGTTTGATCCCAATGGTTCTCTGTCTTGTGTTTACTGGAATATCAGCGAGTGGATTGTAGATGGCTGTTCTGTTTTAAAGACCAACAGCAGCTACACTGTGTGTTCCTGTGTTCATCTGTCGACTTTCGGTCTTATTATGCAAACCAGCCGCCCACCAGAGGTACAAGAACATTTCTAGTAAACACTGAAGAACAGCACAGATTTGGCACTCATGTACTCTGACATGTTTTCTCAGAGCAACTCTGCTGGACCTGCTGAATTGGAACTGCTGAATCTGTTGAGTTTGGTATGTGTGATCGTGGGGCTGGTGTTCTTCAGTTTGGCCCTGTTGACCTTTGCCCTTTGTCAGTGGAGTCCTGGAGTGAATAATGTGGCTCGAATCAACATCTGCATCAGTCTTCTGTTGGCCCATCTTCTGTTTCTAGTCACGCAGCAGTTCCTGACCGTCATACGGCCTAAGCAGGTGAGAATGATGAAGGAGCCCTACAGCTCAGCACAGCCTCACTGAGAATCATCATAACCGTCTCTCATGGTCTCCAGGTGTTGTGTGCCGTGATCTCAGGCCTTCTGCACTTCCTCTTTCTCTCCGGCTTTGTGTGGATGTTCATTGAAGCTGTGATGCTCTTCATCTGTGTGAAGAACCTATCACAGATCAGCTCCAAAAAGAGGGAGGTGCTTAGCAGTGGAATCCTGTGTGTGATTGGATATCTGATTGCTCTGGTTGTGGTGGGTGTCTCTGTTGGTCTGGTTCCCAATGGCTACGGTAGCGAACGGTGAGTTGTTGTTGTTGTTGTTGTTGTTGTTATTTTTAAGTTAATTTAGTTAGAAGGAAATAAAGCAGCTCTGGACTTTTGTGACATTTCCAACACCTGAAATGCCAATTCATTCAGCTATTACATTGATTTTTCTCTAAACAGCTGCTGGATTAAAATCGATAAAGGCTTCATCTGGAGTTTTCTGGGTCCTGTTTGCGTCATACTAGCAGTAAACACATTTCTCATTTCTCATGACTTTTTTATATTAAAAGGAAAACAAGTTGATTAATTACTATTTTAATTTCCAGTCAAACACACTTCTCTTCATCAAGATCGTCATCAGTCTGAACTCAACTCTCAAAAGTCTCAATGCTGAAGTTTCACAGATGAGACAAACCAAGTAATATTATTACCTTACAATTATTATCACTCTATTGAAAATCACATATAGTCAATAAAGACACATGAACTCTTTCTTTGTCTGTTTCTCTGCAGGATTATGGTGTTTAAAACACTGGCTCAGTTTGTGGTTCTTGGTTGCTCCTGGATTCTGGGTTTCTTCACTAATGGCAGTAAGGAGCTGAGGATCATCTTCCTGATCTTGAACTCCCAGCAGGGAACCTTCATCTTCCTGATCTATTGTGTCCTCAATAATGAGGTCAGACATCACTCAGTTTACATGTATAATCTGGATGTTTTCACTGAGGTCCATGTTCTTATTTTGGTGATCTGTGACTTTTAGAGTGGAATGTCAGAGGCAGTTTGTTTAAACTGTTACTCTTCCATTTCCTTCCTGTGACGGAATGTTCAAATGAACCAAAACTATTCAAACTCCAAATTTTTAAAAAATCAAGTTTGAACTGACAGAAAATGCCCTGTTCTTTATTTTGTAATTTTTATGGAAAAAAAGAAAAGCATGCAAATCTAGTCTCTAAAAGCCTCTTTTTCTTACCTGTTTATTCTAAAATTCTGGTTCATGAGTTTCAGAGGTTAAATTGATCTCTTGTCTCATTCTTATCCAGGTTAGGCAGCAGTACAAGAAGTTCTTCAGATGTCTTTGCTGCATCAAACAACACTGATGACTACAACATCACATTCAGAAAGTAATAAATACTGCTCAAGTGCCATTCATATACAATTTATTTTATGAAACAGAATTAATGGGTTTGGATGTTAAATGTCAGAGTCATCGCTCCTTTCTAAAAATGATAGAAAAACATTCAAGTATCTTATTTTAAAGCTGTTTCACCTCTGAACTGTTTTATTTAGTCTTCTTTAAAGGGGTCATCAGATGCAAAATTCACTTTTACATGTTGTTTGAACTAAGGCCGTCACGATATTATTTTTTACACCACAGTTATTGTTGCCAAAAAAAAAAAAAATCA
>VONZ01002981.1:0-31665 GCA_012976165.1 Labeo catla | reverse complement strand
ACTTTTTAAGTTTCTGCTCAAATAGAGGACTCTTTTCTGTCGCTTACGAACACTCAGTATAACCCCGGTGGTTTGGACCGCTATCAGTTGTTTAACTCACCATATTTGAATCACTTGGGCATCAAGGACGAGTTCACGGCATGTCTACTGAGCAACGGAGGAGTTGGATCGTGTTTGTTTGGGCTGGTCAGCTTAAAGCGCGATATTCAAATCGTCGACGCCATTAACAATCATCTCATTCATCGGACCTATTGGATTACATTGTATCGCTCTCAAGCTCGTTAGATTCCTACTCATCTCATCCTCTTCAGTTTGCTTCATTGACCGCATGGACTCACATGATAAGTGTATTTATTTCATTGACTTTGATGCAGACAAAGACTGCTAAATGGTATAAACATCTATTCATTTATTAGTGGCAATTACATATTATTATTTACACTGTGGAGAATAAAAAAAGGGAAAAAGCATATTTGTTTGAAGGAGTGGTTATGTTTTTATTCAGTACCCTTTGAATATCTGTGAACCCCCTCAGAGTAGCTTCCTTTTAAGTTTGAGGGGTTACAGATTGGCGCCCGAACAGGGACACGCAAGGTTCCTTGTAATAAAAATATAAAATTTCGATGGTACTGAAAAACCCTTCTCAAACAAATAGGATAAATCACCGTCTACAATGGAAAATTATTCAGGTGAAGCATTCGTTCACCACAGAGACCAAGTTACAAATCTTATAGATACCTTTAGTGAGTTATACTTGCATTCAGAGGAAGAAAGAGAAGGTAGAGATGTGTCTACAGAGCAGATAGGTGAGTTGTCGCCTAAAAATGATGATTTGCCTTTACCTCCTCCGCCACTTGAGTTCTATGAGGATGAATTGCAGCATAACAATTCAGGAAATGAACAACGGATAAGTAGTATTGAAGAACATCTGGTAGATCTTGAGCATAGAGTCAGTGAACTAGTTCCCAATGAAACATTGAACGTACAGTTAAAAGCATGTGAAGACAGGCTTAACTATTGGTTACAGAGAGAGCTGGATCGTCTTAAACAGCAGTGTTATACCCGAGTTGATGAATTGAGTCAGAGCATTGTGGATTGTTTAAAGCGTCGAGATCGACAACTAGATCAACAATTCAAAGCCATTAAACCCATCACATCTACTCCTGTCTGTTCTAGTATCGCTACCTCTCAGAAGTTGTCTCAAACCCCATCCAAGAGTGCTTCGCTTACTCAAGACATCACAGAGAAAGTAACGTATCTTTCATCTCCAAATCCATATCCAACAGTTAAGATGGATTTGCCCACATTCAGTAATTTAGATTCAGAAGACCCCATTGATTTCATTGATCGGTTTGAAGAGTACAATGAGTTGAGACCTCTGCATCATGAAGAGTTGTTAGCAGCGCTATCTGTGAGTCTTAAGGATACTGCTAAAAGTTGGTGGAGAGCAGAGAAGCAAAATATTAGAGATTGGCCGTCCTTCAAAGAGAAGTTCCTTTTCTCCTTTTTAAATGAAGACCATAAAGAAGTTGCTGCTCAGAAGCTGGCAAATTGTCGACAAAGGGTTAATGAAAATATAAGAGACTTTGCTTTTAATTACAGAGCGATGATATTAAAGATTAATCCTGAAATGCCTGAAAATGAGTTGGTGCAAGCAACGCTGAGAAACTGTAATCCGAGATTGGCTTCACTGTTGAGAGGAACTGTAAAAACTGTGAATGATCTGGTTCGTCTCGGAACCCAAATAGAGAAGGACTGGACAGAGAGCAAGAGGAGATGGAATCAGGTAAAAGATGAGGAGCAGAAGAGGAAGTCTTCTAATGGAAAAGGACCACAAAATCGTGTCATGTTTGTTGATCCTGCTTTTAACTCTCACTGCAATAATGTGTTACAAGCCCCACTAATTTTAAAGCACTCGTACTTCAACGCAGTTATTGATACTGGAAGCACCTTCTCTTTGTTGCAGGAGAAAGTATGGCAGAGACTGCAGAGCAGAGGCAGAAAGATGAGCAGTTGACCAAAAGTGCTCAAATGTTCATGCTCGCCAATGGCCAGAGTCAGAAAACCCAAGGTAAAGTGTGCTGGCAATGTGAAATATATGGAGTGAAACAGGAGATCACATTTTATGTGATGGAGGATGAGAATTTGGCCGTTCCTGTCATCTTGGGAGTGGATTTTCTCAAAAAGGCTGGAGTAGTTATTGATTTTAATGCTTCACGAGTATATCTGCCGAATGTTAACTCTAGTCACCCTATGTGTTTTAATGACGTGCACGAGCCTGCCTCTGTCCAGTTTTATGTCGCACAAGGAGAAGGAGCGATGCACAATGAGGAAGAGTTGAAGTTGATCGACCAGGCTGTGGAAAGCTCCAATGCTTCAGCTCAGGTAAAGAGTCAGTTGAAAGCTCTTATGTACAATTGGCCTTCAGTATGTACACTTAAGCTTGGTCGTACAAATTGTATTAGGCATGAGATAAAAACAACTGACGAACTGCCTTTACGGAAAAAACCATACAGAGTCTCGAGGGCTAAGAATGATTTTATTGAAGAGCAGGTTAAGGAGCTACTGCAACAGAAGATTATCAGACCTTCTACGTCACCCTGGGCTTCACCTGTGGTAGTGGTAGATAAAAAAGATGGAGGATCACGGTTATGTGTTGATTATCGTGGGCTCAATGCAAAAACTCACCTAGATCCTTATCCCATGCCTCAGATAACGGATATTCTTGATTCTCTCCAATCAGCTAAAGTGTTCAGCACATTGGATTTAAAGTGTGGATATTGGCAAGTTGAGATGAATCCAGCGAGTGTGGAAAAAACGGCTTTCGTTACAGCTTCAGGAATATATGAATTCTTGTGTCTCCCGTTTGGCCTCAAAAACGCAGCAGCATCTTTCCAAAGGTTAATGGAGCAAGTCCTGAGGGAACATAAAAACAAGTGTTGCATGGTTTACATTGACGATATCATTGTCTACTCCCCAGACCTACAGACTCACCTGCACCATCTCAAACAAGTGTTTCACAGTCTGCACAAGGCCGGTCTCACACTAAACCTCAAGAAATGTAAGTTCATCCGTGCCTCACTTGATTACCTAGGTCATACCATTACAGCTGATGGAGTCAAGGTGAATTCAGACAAGGTGGATGCTGTCAGAACTTTTCCAACTCCCAAGTCCTTAAAAGAGGTACAACGCTTCTTAGGCCTTGCAGCATGGTACCATCGTTTTATTCCTGATTTCTCCACCAAAACAGCACCGTTACATGCACTGAAGAGAAAAGACGCAGAGTGGAAGTGGACCGAAGAATGCCAGCGTTCATTTGATCTCATCAAAGATGAACTGACTAGAGCACCTGTTTTAAGTACACCTAACTTTGATTGTTCTTTTAAAGTACAGACTGATGCAAGTAATGTGGGCTTAGGAGCTGTGCTGACGCAAGAAGTTGATGGCCAAGAGAGAGTGATTGCATATGCCTCCCGGTTACTACGAGGTGCAGAGAAATCCTATTCAACATCCGAGAAAGAATGTCTAGCAGTCGTGTGGGCAGTAGAAAAGTGGCACCATTATCTGGAAGGCCGAGCGTTTGAAGTAATCACAGACCATGCATCCTTAGTCTGGCTCTTTCGGCATCCAAAGCCCTCATCTAGACTGGAAAGATGGACGATTAGACTTCAGGGATATCACTTTACTGTACGGTACCTAAAAGGGCAATGTAATGTAGTGCCTGATGTCTTATCCAGAAGATATTCAGTGGAATCACCAGCCGCGTTGCTGCACACACCAGTTAAACATGGTTTTAATCCTCTCACTTGTGATTTGCCACTAGACTTGTCAGAAATGGCTGACGAACAGAAAAAGGACCCAGAGTGTCAAGAGATCATGGTTAACACCAAGAAACAGCACACCACCGATCTTAAGAGGACACACTATGTCATCAAAAATGAAGTTTTATTCCGGAGTGTTCCATGCCCCAAAGAAGGTCAGAGATTACAGGTAGTCGTTCCTGCAAAATTGAAAGAAGTGATGTTGACTTATGCCCATGACAGCCCTCTGAGTGGTCATTTAGGTAAATTTAAAACTCTCATGCGTCTTTTAGAATTTGCTTATTGGCCCTCAATACGTACTGATGTATGGCAGCACTGCACAGAGTGTAGGAAATGTCAAGTGTACAAGCCCACAAACCTGAAACCTGCAGGCAGCCTACAAAGTGTGCCCATAGTCGAGCCTGGATTTATGCTTGGGATGGACATTATGGGACCATTCCCACGAAGCACCCGCCAGAATGAGTACCTTCTAGTCATTGTGGACTACTTCAGCAAGTGGGTAGAAGTTTTTCCCATGAGAAACGCTAAAGCTACAACTATTGTGAAAATTCTTTTGGAAGAGATCTTTACAAGATGGGGAACACCAGCTTTCATCGTGTCTGACAGAGGAACACAGTTCACCTCCAAACTCCTAGAGCAGTTGTGCAAGCAATGGCAAGTGACACAAAAGCTTACCACAGCATATCACCCACAGTCAAACCTCACTGAACGAGTCAATCGGAGCCTTAAGACCATGATTGCCATGTATGTTGAAGAGAACCACCGTACTTGGGATCAGTGGTTATGTGAGTTCAGATTCGCACTTAACACTGCCTGGCACGAGAGTACGGGACATTCTCCTGCAGAAATCGCTTTAGGACGAAAGCTAAAAGGACCTTTGCAAAGAGCTTTACAAAATCCCCCAGATCCGGACCAACCAGCTTACAGTGTTCTTGACAGGCAACAACTACTGTACGAGTCAGTAAAAGAGAATGTAGGGAAGGCACAAGCCAAACAAAGAAAGTACTACAATCTCAATAGAAGAACTCAAAATTTTAGTGAGGGAGATTTAGTGTGGGTACGAACGCATCCTTTATCACGTGCTGATGATGCCTTTATGGCCAAGATCTCTCCAAAATGGAAAGGCCCAGCTAAAGTTACAAAGAAACTAGGTCCTGTGAACTATAGGGTGGTTATGTTGTCTGATCCTTCTCAAGAAGATACATACCATACACAGAATTAAAAAATTTGCCATGGTCAAATTTTTAGACCCTAGGGAGGGGTATGTAACGATGTAATCGCTACTTTAGTTTATTTTCTAATGTGTTGTTTTTTTTTGTGCTCTAAAATGTATAAAAATGTTCGTTTTCATGGCCGGATAAAATATCGCAGGGAGCCGCTAGAGGGCGCTAAGGCCTAGTGTATTTCCTCATTTAAGCTCGTCCATTTCAGTGTGAGTCAGTTTGGTGTAGGCATCCGCGTGGCAAACGCTACCTGCCCACTCAGAGTCCTCGTTTGAATACTTTTTAAGTTTCTGCTCAAATAGAGGACTCTTTTCTGTCGCTTACGAACACTCAGTATAACCCCGGTGGTTTGGACCGCTATCAGTTGTTTAACTCACCATATTTGAATCACTTGGGCATCAAGGACGAGTTCACGGCATGTCTACTGAGCAACGGAGGAGTTGGATCGTGTTTGTTTGGGCTGGTCAGCTTAAAGCGCGATATTCAAATCGTCGACGCCATTAACAATCATCTCATTCATCGGACCTATTGGATTACATTGTATCGCTCTCAAGCTCGTTAGATTCCTACTCATCTCATCCTCTTCAGTTTGCTTCATTGACCGCATGGACTCACATGATAAGTGTATTTATTTCATTGACTTTGATGCAGACAAAGACTGCTAAATGGTATAAACATCTATTCATTTATTAGTGGCAATTACATATTATTATTTACACTGTGGAGAATAAAAAAAGGGAAAAAGCATATTTGTTTGAAGGAGTGGTTATGTTTTTATTCAGTACCCTTCGAATATCTGTGAACCCCCTCAGAGTAGCTTCCTTTTAAGTTTGAGGGGTTACAGCATATTTGAACCCTTTTCAGAAGTAAATGTAAGATTTTGAAATCCATCTTTTGAATTGGACAATTTAACTCATACATACAGTAACTTTTATAAAAGATGGAAACATTCACTGATTCTCAAGAAAGCAACACAATGCATTAAGAGCCAGGGGGTGTAAACTTTTTGAATTGGATGATCAGGGTAAATTGCACCTATATTGTAAATATTTCTGTAGTCTGAAGTGCAATATTAAATGGAAAAACAAAATCTGTAAACAAAATATACTTAATAAATATAATTTACACATCATCATTCTGTTCAAAAGTTTCTACCCCCTGCCTCTTAATGCATTGTGTTGCTTAAACATCAGTAAATGTTTTCACCTTTTGTAATAGTTATGTATGAGTTCCTCAGTTGTTCTCAGTGTGGAAAGATAGATCTCAAAATCATACAGTCAGTTTTGGAAAGTATTCAAAAAAGCAGAAGATGCGGGCATGTTTGCTGGGATGATGTATTACTTTTATGTGTCCAATTAACATTGAGGGAGCAATTCAAGTTCTTTTTGCTAACATCTGGAAAATATGCGAGTGCTCCCGCCGGCGAGTTAGCCGACCCCAGGACGTTAATTATTGCAGGGTTGTGTCATATTCAGAGATGGGAAGTAACTGAGTACAAATACTTCATTACTGTACTTAAGTATATTTTTCTGATATCAGTACTTTACTTCACTATTTATTTTTCTGACTACTTTTTACTTTTACTCCTTACATTTTCAAAACAGGCTCGTTACTTTAGTTTTAAATCACCATTCGATTACGAATCTCTAAATCATGAATCGGTCATCAATGCGAGAGACTCGAGAATGGAATGGATCTGTGAGGCAAAACTATTGACCAGGACTTCAAGTGCAGGTCAGTTTCATCTATAAATATACTACTGTAGTTTTCTCTTTGTTTACTTAGTTAAGTCCTAGCAACTCTTAGCAGTATAGCAGCCAGAGTATAATAATACTGTAAACAAAACTAAATGACAGTTACTCAAAATACTGTATGTAAAAGGACTTTTGCTACACTAACCATAGTCTAACCATGAAATTTGTAGTAAAACTATGGTTGTGAATTAAAACAGATTGTAATCAATCAGCCCAAAAACATGGTTAATTTTAATAAGAAAAAAATATGACACATGATAAAGAAATAACATGTTCAGAATAAGATTTTCTTTCTGTAAAGATAATAGTCATAATGTAATAATTATTGCACTATTTTTGACATTTAGGCAATTTAGAAAATACAGTTTTACTAAATCTATAATATTGAAGTAATTTTATGATAAAACAACACATGGTCATAATGTGATACATTAAATTGAACTAAAATAAAGTTATGTTATTGCAAACAGAATACAATGAGGTGGTTGTTCCCCTTCAGGAACTCGAGCCGCGTCAAAACGCTATGGGAACGCCCTCAGCGTGACCGCGCTCTGAACACGTGTGAAATCAGATCAATGGAAGAGCGAGACATCATAGGCGGGTGACGTCACAGACCAGGAAGCATAGAAGCACGTGCGCCAGAATGAACGGCAGCTTCTGTCTTTCAGCAGCGCTCTATGTTGTGTCTCTGTTTGTGCTTTTCGGTAGCAAGTTTGCACCACTTTCTTTTTGGTACAAATGTCTAAATCACTTAGAAAGAGCAAGCATTTAGACAAACCATGTTTTAGAGCGTGTGTTCCTCCCTGCCCTCGTTACATCACGGGTAGGGATACACACGCTCTATGCGTGGTTTGTCTGGGAGCGGAGCATGCGGCAGCAGCCCTCGAGGGGGCTGACTGCCCGCATTGTGTGCAGATGAGTCTGCACACACTCCGCTCCCGGAAGGCTCTCTTCCAGCTGGGAGCCTTCAGCAGCGTTCCCCATGGATCTGGTCCCGCTTCCACCGAGGCGGGGCGGCGGCTGCATTCGTGGGGTTCGCAGCTGGATCTAGCGGAGGGTATGGAGACGGGTAACCCCCTATCTCCTGCCTCACCCGCTAGATCCCCAGCCCGTTCACTGGGTGTGGAAGCCCACGATGCGGATTCTTCCCCCCGGGGGACGGGCTCGACACTCGCCATATCTTCCTCTGAGGAGGTTGATGTGGAGAGTGTCGAAGAAGTTCAAGCACCTCAGTTTCCCCAATACGAGGAGCTGTTGGAGGTAGTGACTCGTGCGGTGGCCAAGCTTAACATCGATTGGCCCCCCGAGTCATTAGTTGAGCCGCAGAGAAGTAAACTGGATGAGAGGTTTCTGCGGTGTCACCCACCTCCAGCACGCCGAAGCCTCCCATTTTTTCACCTCAGTGTGGAGATCGTGGAATACGCCCTTCTCGTCCCGCTTGTTCATCCCTGCCTCATATAACTACGGTCATGTGGGCGGGTTGGATGAGCGAGGGTACAGAGCGATGCCCCGGGTGGAACAGACGCTTGCGAGCTATCTGTCCCCCGCCGCGGCACCGTCTCTGAAGGCTCCGGTCTTGCCCTCCAAGCCGCTGCGAGTCACCTCAGCGCTGGTGGGCAATGGGTACACGGCTGCGGGTCAGGCTGGTGCGTGTCTGCACACCATGTCGGTGTTGCAGGCGTACCAGGCTGACCTGCTTAAGGAGTTGGATGAAGGCGCGGAGATCAGGGATAGTGATATCTCTGAGCTCCGGAGGACCGCTGATTTGTCTCTCCGTGCCACTAAGGAGACCGCCCGTGCCATCGGGCGGTCTATGGCATCCCTTGTGGCCGCGGAGAGACATCTCTGGTTGACCCTGTCCGATATGAAGGAAAAGGACAGAGTCTTCCTCCTGGACGCCCCGCTTTCGCCTTCTGGCCTGTTCGGCGACGCAGTCAATGCTGTCGTCGACAGGTACCAGGAGGCGCGTAAGCAAGCGGCGGCGTTCCAGCGGTTCCTCCCTCGTCGCCGTCCAACTCACGAGGCTGCTGAGCGGGAGCAGTCTCGTCCGTGTACTGGCTCCTCCTATAGGGAAACACAAAAACAGAGCGTCGCCTCCCGCACTCCTCCCCAACGAGGGCGGGCCTGCAGACGCTCTAGGTCGGGGGCCCCCAAGACGAAGCCCGATCTGAGGGTCGTGCTTCAGTCGAGGAGGTCCTCGGCCAAGCGGAGAGGGGGGGCCACTGAGGGCAGCCCCATCAGGGGAGTTCCGGGGTGCACCGCAGTATTCGGTGTCCGGCTCCCCCCTGTGCCCTCAGGGGGCCGTCTTGCTAACCCTGCCGGTGATTCAGGGCGCAGCGGCCTCCAGCGAGCATCCACCCCAGTCTCTTCCGCCCGGAAATGTAGCGGAGCTGGGGAGCTCGCCACCCCTGCGGGGTTCTCAGGGTCTGCTAGATCAGGTGCTTCCTGCCGGGCAAACGTTACAGGTCTAGCGACCCGCTTAACACCAGAGGCCAGTCTCGAGAGGCTGGTTCCCTTAGTAGATCATTTGGCAGCGTGGAAACTACTGCCCAATGTGTCTGCTTGGGTCCTGCACACTGTAGAGCGAGGTTATCGCATTCAGTTCGGCGCACCACCTCCGCCGTTCAACGGGGTCTTTCCCACTCTGGTGGGCCCCGAGCAGGGTCTGGTAATGGAACAGGAAGTAGCTACTCTCCTGAGGAAGGAGGCCATCGAGGTGGTCCCTCCTCAGTCCAGAGAGTCCGGGTTCTACAGCCGGTACTTCATTGTTCCGAAGAAGGATGGGGGCCTGCGTCCCATTTTAGATCTCCGCCTCCTGAACCGCTCAGTCATGCGGCTGAAGTTCAGGATGCTGACTGTGAGACAGGCCGTGTCACAGATCAGGTTCGAGGACTGGTTTGTCACGATAGATCTAAAAGACGCGTAGTTCCACGTCTCCATCCTTCCTCAACACAGGAAGTTCCTGAGGTTTGCTTTCAGGGGCGAGGCTTACCAATATCGGGTTCTTCCTTTCGGCCTAGCACTCTCCCCCCGCACTTTTACGAAGTGTGTGGATGCAGCTCTGGCTCTGCGACTCCAGGGCATCTGCATACTCAATTACATCAACGACTGGCTGATCCTGGCCCAGTCGGAGATGGTGGCGGTTCGGCATCGAGATGTCGTTCTCGCACACATGAAAGAGCTGGGGTTGAGACTGAACGCCAAGAAAAGTGTGCTTTCTCCACTACAGAGAACCACTTATCTGGGCGTGGTGTGGGATTCGACCACGATGCAGGCACGGTTGTCTCCTGCTCGGATCGAGTCGATCCTCGCCGCAGTAATGAGAGTGAAGGAAGGCCGGTCACTCACTGTCGAGCAGTTTCAACGATTGCTGGGTCTGATGGCAGCTGCGTCCAACGTGATACCTTTTGGCCTGCTGTACATGAGACCCCTACAGTGGTGGCTCAAGACCAGGGGGTTCTCCCCGGGGGGAAACCCGCTTCGCACGATCAAGGTCACGCGGCAATGCCTACGTGCCTTGGACATGTGGAGGAAACCCTGGTTCTTGTCTCAGGGCCCGGTGCTGGGAGCTCCTTGTCGCCGCATAACGCTAGCGACGGACCAATATCGGGTCCTCACCGGTTGGGGAGCGGTCATGAGTGGCCACCCTGCCCGCGGTCTGTGGAGCGGTCACCAACTCACTTGGCACATAAATTGCATGGAGATGCTGGCCGTGTTTCAAGGGCTGAAACACTTTCTCCCGGACCTGAGAGATCGCCACGTGTTGGTCCGCACCGACAACACGGCAGTGGTCTCTTACATCAACCACCAAGGAGGTCTGCGTTCGCACGCCTTGTACAAGCTGGCGCACCAGATCCTTGTGTGGTCCCAGGGCAAACTCCTCTCGCTGAAAGCAGTCTTTGTACCTGGGTATCTCAATGTGGGAGCAGACATCCTGTCGAGACAGGGGCCGAGGCCCGGGGAATGGATGCTTTACCCCGAGGTGGTGAAGCAGATCTGGAGAGTGTTTGGTCCAGCCCAGGTGGACCTATTTGCCACGAGGGACAATGATCAATGTCCCCTCTGGTACTCTCTAGTTCATCCAGCTCCACTGGGGCTGGATGCCATGGTACAGATGTGGCCGAGGCTGCGTCTGTACGCCTTTCCCCCGATCGCTCTGCTCCCGCGAGTTGTAGAGAGAGTGCGCCGGGACGGGGTGTCGCTTCTTCTAGTAGCCCCGTTCTGGCCGGGTCGAGTATGGTTCTCGGACCTGATTTCCCTCCTCGACGGCTCTCCCTGGAAGATTCCCGTCAGGAGGGATCTCCTCTCACAGGCAGGGGGTTCCTTCCTTCACCCCCGGCCGGAGCTGTGGAAGCTTTGGGTGTGGCCTTTGAGGGGGCGCACCTCTTAGCTTCCGGTCTCTCAACCGAGGTTGTTGAGACCCTGCTCCAATCTAGAGCTCCCTCCATGAGGAAACTGTACGCCTTGAAGTGGAAACTTTTCACTTCTTGGTGTGGACGCCGCCAGCAGGACCCAGTTAACTGCCCAGTTGGCTCAGTGCTGGAGTTTCTGCAGGACCGGCTGTCCGCAGGGTTATCCCACTCCACCTTGAAGGTCTACGTGGCGGCCATTGCGGCCTACCACGCCCCTCTCGGTGGTCTCTCCGTGGGTAAGAACCCCCTGGTTACACGTTTCCTCCGCGGTGCACTGAGGCTGAGGCCTCCTGTACGACCTCGTGTTCCCTCCTGGGACCTGTCCGTGGTGCTTGAGGCTCTCTGTCTTCCTCCTTTCGAGCCCATTGAAGAGATTTCTGACTGTCATCTGTCCTTTAAGACTTCTTTCCTTTTGGCTCTTTCCTCCCTCAAGAGAGTTGGAGACCTGCAGGCCCTCTCTGTGGCCCCTTCTTTCCTGGACTTCGCTCCAGGCCTCTCTAAAGCTTTTCTTCACCCTCGCACTGGGTATGTTCCTAAGGTCCCTTCCTCTGCACCATGGCCAGTCATACTTCAGGCCTTCTGTCCTCCTCCCTTTCGGGAGCCTGACCAGCAGAAGCTGAACTGTATGTGTCCTGTTCGAGCGCTGGATGCATACGTTCACCGGGTGGCTCCCTGGAGAAGGTCGGACCAGTTGTTTATTTGCTTTGGTCCTCAGAGACGTGGTCTCCCTGCCTCCAAGCAGACCATAAGTCGGTGGATAGTCGAGGCTATCCTCCTGGCTTATGAGTCTTCGGGCCTTCCTCCTCCCTTGGGGGTGAAGGCTCACTCCACCCGGAGCATGGCGGCCTCAAAAGCCTTCCTTGCGGGTATCCCCCTGCAAGATATCTGTAACGCTGCGGGCTGGTCCACGCCCCCTCACGTTTGTCAGGTTCTACCACCTTGACCTCTTGACCCCTGGCTCTTCGGTCCTTCCTAGCTCTTTCTAGGCAGGGACTTGGAGTTTGGTGGCGTGGGCATCTCGTTCCCATAGCGTTTCGACGCGGCTCGAGTTCCTGAAGGGGAACGTCTCAGGTTACGTATGTAACCCTGGTTCCCCGAGGGACGAGGCGCCGCGTCTCGGCCAACCTCCTGCGTCCCTGCGAGCGCTGCTTCTCTGTGAAGCTGCCGTTCGTTCTGGCGCACGTGCTTTTATACTTCCTGGTCTGTGACGTCACCCGCCTATGACGTCTCGCTCTTCCATTGGTCTGATTTCACACGTGTTCAGAGCGCGGTCACGTTGAAGGCGTTCCCATAGTGTTTCGACGCTGCGTCTCGTTCCCTCGGGGAACCAGGGTTACATACGTAACCTGAGACGTTTTGCATGAAGGTGGAGACAGTTCTGTTCATAATGGCTGATGGGAAAAGTGACAGGTACAAGAAAATTACTGGAAAAAAAGTAAACACATGAAGTGAAATGCAGAGAGATATCATGGAAAATAAAGAGACTGAAAAGGAAAATGGAAATAAAGGTGCAGTTCAAGAGAACCTTTAATTATTTTGTTTAATTATTAGGTTTTACTAGGTGTTAAACCTTTTTTTTTTTACATGCAATGGCCATACAAAAAATAGGTGGTTTCAGAATTTGTTGTGGGTATATGGGATGGGCTGGATGAGTGTGAGATTTCACCAGCCTGAAATTCTGTCCCAGTCTGCCCTGTTCTACATGGTGGTTGTTCAGCCTTGATGCATTCATTAGCTAACAAAATTTTTAATGTCAATTATTTTGTATTAATGTGTCAGTATGACTTGAGGTCCAGTTACCAGCATGACACTAAAACAGGCAGTACTAATGGGTACTTTTTTCTTAAGTACATGTCAGAGCTCATACTTCTTTACTTTCCATCCATCCATCCATCCATTTTCATCCGCTTATCCGGAACTGGGTCGCGGGGGCAGCAGTCTAAGCAGAGACGCCCAGACTTCCCTCTCCCCAGACACTTTCTCCAGCTCTTCCGGCGGAACACCGAGGCGTTCCCAGGCCAGCCGAGAGACATAGTCCCTCCAGCGTGTCCTGGGTCTTCCCCGGGGCCTCCTCCCGGTGGGACATGCCCGGAACACCTCCCCAGGGAGGCGTCCAGGAGGCATCTGGAACAGATGCCCGAGCCACCTCAACTGGCCTCTCTCGATGTGAAGGAGCAGCGGGTCTACTCCGAGCTCCTCCCGAGTGACCGAGCTCCTCACCCTATCTCTAAGGGAGCGCCCAGCCACCCTACGGAGAAAACTCATTTCGGCCGCCTGTATCCGGGATCTTATCCTTTTGGTCATGACCCAAAGCTCATGACCATAGGTGAGAGTAGGAACGTAGATCGACCGGTAAATCGAGAGCTTTGCCTTACAGCTCAGCTCTTTCTTCACCACGACAGACCGGTACAGCGACTGCATTACTGCAGAAGCTGCACCGATCCGTCTGTCGATCTCCCGCTCCATCCTTCCCTCACTCGTGAACAAGACCCCCAGATACTTAAACTCCTCCACCTGGGGCAGGGACTTTCTTTACTTTAACTTGAGTAAAAAATTGTAGTCAGTACTTCTACTTTTACCAGATTATTTTTAAACATGAATATCTGTACTTCTACTTGAGTGAAGGATGTGTGTACTTTTGCCATCTCTGGTCATATTCTGAGTTGCATTTCACTGTTTTTATTAATTTTGAGGAACACTGAATCTGTTTTTTTGTAAGTGAGATGAATTAATGTATGTTCACATTTAGTCTAGAATACAGTAACATCATGTTTACTCCCAATTTCCTGACAGGAGACTTGTCAATCAATAAATGGGGAAAAAAGTAACTGGCGTTACTTATTTGAAAAAGTAGCTCAGATATTTTTTTAGAAATTAAAAATTAATGCGTTACTTTACTAGTTACTTAAAAAAAGTTGTATTATTACGTAACTCGCGTTACTTGTAATGCGTTACCCCCAACACTTCATATGGGCCCACCTGCAAATCTACCTGGAAGTGTACTATACCAAGGACAAAAGCTCTTGAAACGCAAAGGGTGGTCACAGCAAACTTTGGTATAATTGAGTTAATAGAAGTTAATTGATAAATCATTGTTACGACCTTAGGTGGTCAGTCAAGGGAAAAGGGGAGTAACACCCCCACCCTAAATAACAAACATATATTATGGTTGTTATATATAACATCATCGGCACATACATCAAATAACACACAAACAAAAAACAAAAAAAACAAAAAAACAAATAGAGTCGACTTATCAAGCTCGTGAAAGACCGTCCGCAAACAACATTCTCTGCACCCTTTTTATGGTAAATTTTCAAGTTGTAATCTTGCAGAACAAGTGACCAACGCATAAGGCGCTGGTTTTGGTTGTACATGTGGGACAAAAACACAACTGGATTATGATCCGTAAAAAACAACAACGGGAATGCTAGTAGAGCCAATGTAAATCTCAGAAATACTGAAGAGAAAGTAGAAGGTCTAAAGCTTCTTTTTCAATTGTGGAGTAGTTAAGCTGATGTTTATTGAATTTTCTGGAGAAATAGCAGATTGGGTAATCAGTACCAGACGCGTCCTCCTGCAGGAGTAAAGCGCCTGCACCTACAGCCCTGACATCAATTTCTAGCTTGAAAGCCCGAGACAGGTCCGGCGTTGCTAACACAGGCTTATTACACAGGTGAGCCTTAACACTGTCAAACGCATGTTGGCACTCTTCTGTTCAAACATAAGAAATGGATGGGCTAAGAAAATTAGTAAGAGGGTAAACCACAGAAGAGAAGTTTTGGCAAAAGCTACGGTAATAGCCTGCCATACCGAGAAACCTACGTAATTCACGACGAGTTTTTGGGAAGTCAACAATGTCAACGATGTCAATGATGCCTTTGCAAGCCTTTCAAATACTGTTTGTAACAGAGCAATATGTTCTGACCGGTTAGATGAATATACAACAAGGTCATTGAGGTACGCGTTGCATTTGGGAACACCGGCTAACTCTATGTTCATGAGTCTTTGGAACGTTGCGGGGGCATTCCGCATGCCGAACGCCATGACAGAATATTAAAGGAAGTGGGGTAATGAATGCCAAAATTTCCAAAGCCTGAGAGGTGAGTGGGACCTGCCAATAACCTTTAAGTAAATCTAATTTACTGACAAACTGAGCTGATCCAAGGTTATCGATACAATCTTCCATTCTTGGTAATGGATAGCAATCTGGAACCGTGATGGCATTTACTTTTCTGTAGTCAGTGCAGAAACTATATTTCCTGTCAGGTTTGGGTACTAGTAAGCATGGACTGCTCCACGGGCTACAGCTGTGCATCACGAAACCATTCTCAATCAGGAGTGCCAATGATAATCAGTTTCACTTATCTTTTTCAGAACTCTATACGGACCAGAAAAATGAGCAGAAAGTGCGGAGCCAGGGACAGGCAACAAAACCAAAACCTCGTCACCTGGTTGAAAACTGCAAGAAAGCGCGTTTGCATTGTACCGTCTCTTCATGCCTTTCTGTACCACAGCTAGAGACTTTCTGGCAAGAGCGCAAGCACTATGCAAACGCTCTCAAAAATCGGCTTACAAAGTCCAGTATGTTACACTTTGTACTCGAGTCGTGTTCAAAATGTTTTCTTTTAAGGCTTTCAAAGATCCCCTTACCGTGTGACCGAATACCAACTCAGCTGGGCTAAACCCCAGAAATTATTGTACTGTCTCACGAACGGCGAATAAATGAAATGATAGATGGACTTCAATAGATGAAATCTTTACAGCATTTCCTGGCTTTCGGGATGGTAGGCTGAGGAGTGTCGATGGGATATACCAAGAGTTTTCAGAACCTAGGTAAACAATTTGGAAAGAAAATTTGTTCCTTCGGTTTGAACAACCTTGGGAAGACCGAAAGTGGAAAAAAAATAAAATAATGAGAGACTTAATCACAACAGTGGCTGTAATTTTACAAAGTGGTATAGCTTCAGGAAAACGGGTAGCAATGCACATAATGGTGAGAAGAAATTGGTTTCTTCTGGAATTTGGTTTTGTTTTCGGCAAAGGACCGACACAGTCTACAATGACATGCTCAAACGGTTCACCAATCACGGGAATAGGTACGAGTGGAGCAGGGGGAATCACTTGATTCCGCCAACTGGCAAGTGTAGCAAGTGTGACAGTATTGGACTACTTCTTTTTTTAAACCCAGCCAGAAAAAAATGTCTGAGTATCTGATTGTATGTTTTTGTCACACCTAAATGACCAGACAAATGATGGCCATGGGCAAGACACAACACCTGCTGTCAATACACACTAGGCATGACTATTTGATAAACAGCACTCCAAGTCCAAATCTGCAATGTCATTAGGGCACCACTTTTGCATCAGCAAACCATCTTCTATGAAATAAGCAACCTTTTTCTCCTTTGCGTCATCAGAGCTTATAGCAGAAACAAAACATTTACTCAAAGACTGATCTTTCTGTTGCGTTGCACACATCTGCTCGCGAGTGTTACAACATCTGGGTTAGATGATACACTCTGTGTACCCGCGGACGCTGAACTTGACTGAGCTTTTGACTGTAAAACAGAAACAGACGGAGGGAAGGAAATCTGGCCAGCAAACACGGGAGCCATGAATGAGCCAGCTAAGTCTGTTTCATTGCCCACACTACGTAACTGCGCACGTGTGACAGCACATGCAAAAAACACTTCGGGATAGGATTCAGTTAAAATATCTGGTGCAGAAGACACAGCAGGTTTGTCCAACACTTCTAAAACAGGCATAACTTTACCTCCTGCCAAGTCGTTTCCCAGGATAAGAGTAACTAACAGGTAAAGAAGGGCGAACTTCAACTTTCACAAAACCTGTGACTTGATCGGATTGTAAATGTATACGTTGCAGCAGTACACTTACAACACCCATCTCAAACCCTTGTACCAACACGCTGGCACCGCAATATGACTTTTTTGACAACGGCAACACGTCAGAAATAATGAAACTCTGAGCAGCGCCAGTATCACACAAGATCTGCACTTCTTTCTATTCCTGTCGCTCACCCGTTACTGAAATTAACCCCTTCATCAGAAAAGGAGCAAAACTACCATCATGATCTTCATCATGTTCTGCGTAAACTGAGCACTCTTGGGCTGCTGTTGTTGCTTACGTTTAAGAGCAAGACACTCTGCAATGACATGACCCTGCTTATGGCAATAGAAGCATTCACGTTCAGTTTTAACTGTTTATGTACTGGGTTTTGGGCGAGAGGATTGCATCTGAGATGGCAGGGCAGCGGAATGCTTTTCAGTACGCGCAGACATGAACGCATTCTTGTGCATAAGCACAAATTCATCTGCAAGGACAGATGCTTGGGACACAGAGGACACCTTCTGTTCTTTCAAATAGGTAACGATCCTTTCAGGTAGACAGGACTTAAATTCCTCCAATTATAACAACCCCCGCAAATAACTAAAATCAGCTACCTGACACGCAACACACCAGTTATCGAACAATAGGCTTTTATCACGTGCGAATTCCACGAATATCTGGCTACTGTTTTTCTTGTGGTTCCTGAAAACGCTGACGATAGGCTTCAGGAACGAGTTCATAAGCACGAAGAACTGCTGACTTTATTGTTTCATACTGCAAACTCTCTTCTAACAAAAGAGTGGAACAAACCTCTTGAACCTTTCCTATTAATTTACATTGGAGCATAAGAGGCCAGACCTCTTTCGGCCACTGGAGAGCAGTCGCAATACGCTCAAATGCGCCAAAATATGAGTCTCGGCTCAATATCTCAGCTTCTCTGAATTGTGGTACGAGAGCTATATGTCGACTGACATCAAAAGCAAGTGAGGATGCATCAGATGGCGGGGAACCCTGGGGGGCTGACGCTGGCAGCGACCTTCGTCGCCTCCAGCTCGAGCCGACGCAACTGTACCTCCTTATCAGCCTCAATCTCAAGTCTGCGTACCTCCAACTGCAGATCCAACTCTGCTTGACACGCCTGCATCTTTTCCTGTGTTTCCATCTGCAGCCAGGCCAGACGTACCCTCAGACGTGCGTCTTCTCTGGACCCGGAGGAAACGGGGGAGAAAGGATCAAAGGGTGGAAGAGCAGCCTTAACTTCAGCCTCGGCCACTCGCAGAAACAGCAGGCCACGCCTCCACACTAGGGTGTCTCAAGCCTGCACCACCATGACCACCAAACTCCTCCAAAACTTTTAGCTTCACCAAGTGTCCCACAACCAGACTTTTAATTTTCCTCTTCAAGATCTGCCTTCCAACAGTAATCTGATAATGTTTTGCAATAGTCAGCAAATCATCTTTCCTACACTTATCAATCTGTTCCCAACTGGGATGAAGAACAAATGATTGTAAATTAAATGTGGTCATGATTATACAGAACAATGGTGTCACTACGGTACACAGCCGACATGAGTCCTGCAAAGTAACAACCACAACTACAAGCACAAAAACGCCAAAGCCTAGAATGCTATATGCATATATGGTTTCTGTCACAACAAACGAGTCTGGATTCAAATGCACGATGCAAAGTAACAGTTTATTGACAATAATTAGATATAATCCACATGTGGGTCAGGAAGCTGGTCGAGCACGGATGGAGAGAGGCTGGCGTCACAGGGAGCAGCAGGCAACCGAACGCCGACAGAAAGGAGCCGGAGGCGATGAGGAAGGGAACCGGAATCCCAAACCGGAAGATACAAAGAGTGGAGGTAATTCCAAGGAGAGCGACAACAACCAGACGATCTGACAACAGGAGACAAACAGAGCTGATCTTAAATAGCGGTGATAACGAGCCACAGCTGAACCTGCTCGGCTCGTCAACGAAGCCCAGCCACGCCCACACTCACACACACACACACACACACACACACACACAGACACAGCCAGGAAGAGTAAGTAAACCCATGAACCGTGACAGTACCCCTCCCCCTAGAAGCGCCTCCTGGCGCTCCCAGAGGAACCTACCCGTAGATTGTAATCATCAATAAGGGAGTGATCCAGAATGTCCCTGGCCGGAACCCAACTTCTCTCCTCAGGACCGTAACCCTCCCAGTCCACCAAGTACTGAATTCCACGTCCCCTCCGCCTCGAGTCCAGAATGCGACGGACCGAATAAGTAAGTTCCCCATCTACGAGATGCGGCGGTGGAGGAACTGGGTCAGATCGTTCTGTCACAGCAAACGAGTCTGGATTCAAATGCACGATGCAAAGTAACAGTTTATTGACAATAATTAGATATAATCCACACGTGGGTCAGGAAGCTGGTCGAGCACGGATGGAGAGAGGCTGGCGTCACAGGGAGCAGCAGGCAACCGAACGCCGACAGAAAGGAGCCGGAGGCGATGAGGAAGGGAACCGGAATCCCAAACCGGAAGATACGAAGAGTGGAGGTAATTCCAAGGAGAGCGACAACAACCAGACGATCTGACAACAGGAGACAAACAGAGCTGATCTTAAATAGCGGTGATAACGAGCCGCAGCTGAACCTGCTCAGCTCGTCAACGAAGCCCAGCCACGCCCACACTCACACACACACACACACAGACACAGCCAGGAAGAGTAAGTAAACCCATGAACCGTGACAGTTTCTCTCCAGCACTTCGGGAATGTATTTTATGATCCCGGATGAGCCCCCACGTAATGTTACGAAACTAGGTGGTCAGTTAAGGAAAAAAGGGGAGTATAATTAAACTGGGGAGAAAGACACATCTGCAAACACATAACACAACAGGTGAGGAGTGACGCCAGATGCAATCAGTACTGCGAATGGATGTTTATTTACACAAAGTGCAGAGTATATTTACAGTAACAAAAGTGGATTATGAAAATATGGATTAATCATATATACAAATATATACAAAGTAAACAAACAAGAAAACACAAAAGACAACTGAGAAAACACTGGGGGGAGAGTTGGAGAGGAGACGTGGGCGGCATCCAAATCAAAGAAAATAAACAAAACAAAACAAAACAAAACAAATCTAGCAACCCACCACTTGCCTAACTACCAAAAGAAAACCACGAAATAAAAGAATCTTGGCCTCCGCGACGCACTACCTGCCCTACACTAACTAGCAAAAGACAAAAACTACAGCGGGTGGAGCTCGCCCCTAAACTAGTGTGTCTAATACAATATAGTGAAATATGTATGTGTGCACAATGTATGTTGCGCAACTTTCTTACCTGTCCCTTTCTCCAACCTCAGGATGTGATGAGAGCACAGTAATGAGAGGTAAACAAATGGAGTAATGAACAATGAACAAGTGAGATATATACAATGATAAACACACAGGCTATACAAATTCACTATAACACAGGATGACACACAGAACAAATCTGAGGTATCTAGAGCCTCGCGAGTTGCATCTTCTCTCACTTTCATTCATGGGGCACCGATGAGATTGGAGGGCTGGTCAATGACGTCATGGGAACACGGGAACCAGGTGAGAGGTGTGGACCAATGGGAAGGGACTATGAAAACAAAAGTAAAAAGAAAAGCAGGAGAGACTAGGGGAAGAAGATAAACAGAGACATTAACACAACGCAAGGATGTAACAATCATCTACATTATTTTTGCAAGCATTCTAAATTTACAGCATTTTTACAGAAGTGCCTAAAAGTTTGGTAACACTTTACGGCAAGGGTACATGAATTACCATGAATTCATGCATAAATTCATGCATGAATTAGGCATTACTTAATGCATTAATATGTCATGAATTATCAGAACTAACATGAGTTCGAAGTCTTTCATTCATCACTTCATGGACGAACAACACCTTAATTAAGACATTAACTTAGATGGGTACATGTTCATGATTTATGCTTTATTACACATGATCATGATGTTTTGTTCACAATATATATATATATATATATATATATATATATATGTTAATATGAGAAATAATGTTTTTCATCAGTTATGATCTGAGTTATCAAGCATGTTCATATATTCTTTATAGTAGCCTGCAGGTAAATGGACAGACCCCAACACTGGCACATAGCAGCACATAGCATGTGAAGGATTACAAATTTAAGAAACTGTTTAAAATATGCTGATCCTATGACATAGCATCACGTGAAAACCTAAGGTGCAGTACATTGTATTTAGCATTTAAGGTAATGACTATGATGACTAATATGACTAATATGACTAATATCAGTTATCCTCTGTTTTAGGCAGAGAAGATTAGCATAAAGTGCTAGTAGTTTATGTTCAGGAATCCTCTGCTTTGCCAGAGAAGGTTGAATACATGATAATGTGTATTAACTAGGTTTTCCTCTGCTTTGCCAGAGAAGGTTGAATACATGATAATGTGTATTAACTAGGTTTTCCTCTGCTTTGCCAGAGAAGGTTAACAACAGTTGTTCTGTGTTAACAAATTTATCCTCTGCTTGCCAGGGAGGTGTTAAAAGTGTATTGTTGTGTCAGAAAAACATTACAAAATGTTGAGAAGGAATGCTAGGTTGATTCCAACAACTGAGAAAGGTGGACTAGCTACCCCTTTATGGACAGACAATGAGTTCAAATCATTGTTAGGAGAGCACATGGACTCAATAGTGACAGAGTCAGTCAGATTGGATTTAACAAAGAAATTTGGTATTGATCCAGAAAAAGTATGGTCAGTTGAAGAATGCAAAAAGGTACTTGGAGCATGTATCAGAAAGAAAAACATTAAAGGCATTATCTGTTGCCACAGAGAATTTACCTTATCCTTAGCACAAGAACAAGCTCAGGGTATTGCTAAGTTAAAAGAACAAAACAAACAGCTGCACACTCGAGTGTCCTGTGTTACTAAAAAGGTGGGCCATAACAAGGCCTCAACCAAAATGACTCAAACGACCAACAGTCAGATGAAAGCTATCCTGACTTTCAGTCTTTGTGTAGACAAGAGGACAAATGCAAAACTAGAAGGATAGAGAAAGATGCAGCAATTTCAGTTGAAGTATGTGGAGCAAGACAAAGGGCTCAGAGTAGGGTAGAAGGTATTGAAACTGTTCCATCTGCAACCCCCATACTCCAGTTACAAGCAGTCCATACAGCGCTAGGACCTAAAGATATAGAGAGACTATCCCAGAGCTTACCCTCAGCATGCACAAATTTTTCTGAATTTAGAAGAGCATTGACTAGCAAAATGCGTCTCTACCACATGTCGTTAGCAGAAGTCACACAGCTGATGTCACAAATTCTAACTGAATCTGAATTCAACAGTTTTGAGTCTGCTGTTACTTCTGAACTACAACATGCCAGTAAAGCAGATTTGAGAGAAGGTGTTTTGAAAATTCTTAAGAATATCATGGGACTCAAAATAGACTGGTCCAGAATCACTAACTGTGTGCAAAGGAAGGAAGAAACTGTGAATGAATACACTGTAAGGTTCTGCCAGACAGCTGTAACTTACAGTGGAATAGTTGATGATTCTGAAAGTGTGCTAGATGACAAGGGACCCTTAGTCCGCATCTGGTCAGATGGACTTGTAGCTGAGTACAGAAAAGCCTTGACATTCCTAGATCTAACTTGGTCTAACAAAACTCTCAGAAGTAACCTAGACATGTTAGCTATTTGGGAAAGAGACTCTGATGTTAAAGCAAGAGTAAAGATTGCAGCAGCATCCTTTCAGGTCAACACAAAGAACCAACAGAAACGAAAATGTCCTAAGAGGGAGGGCAGTTATCATTACTGTGGTAAACCTGGACACTGGATGAAAGAGTGTAGGAAAAAAAAAAGTATGTAAGAGAAATGAACAGTGTAAATCAGCTCCTACTCAGTCTGCTTGCAACTCTGAAGCAGACCCTCCCCACTACACAAAATTCGTGGGGCAGCTTGCTGAGGTGCTAACTGTTAAGGCTGTAAGTTCTTAATCACCCCAGTAATCTACAACAAAGATTCTTGTAAATAGAACAAAAGGAAGTTGACTTACTCCCACTGGGGGACTCTGGTTAAGTACACTCACAGCCAAAAACAATACTACAGCACACTTCAGTCACTCACCTATTCTCTATGGGTTATGATGTTTACTATGACTGATGTTTCATTAGAGGATGGAGTGATTGCACAATTAAGTTCGCACACTAACTACAGGGACAGACTAGGACACACAGGCCAGTGAGGAGCCCAGGGAAGAACCGAAGTGCAACAGGCCTCGGGGGCCAACCCTGTGGTGAAGATTTCCTCATAGGTTTTTCCCCTCATCAGTTTGTCCCCACCTCACTGGTCCATAGGTGTCAAATGACTTAAGACTAGGTCAGCAAAACCACTATATGATCACTAGACTTAAAACCACTATACGATCAACAGAAGTCTAAAATGTCTATGCATGAATACTGCTGGTCTGCTGTTTCTCTGTTTTCTTGTGTTGCAGGTATGTGTACATGCCATGATGTCTTCAAAAGCAGCATCCTGGAGTAAAGCATCACCTCAGACATCCATGAACAAGCTTCACGAGGACAAAGAGTCATCTGAGTGAATCTACGTGGGAAATGGACTACAGAAAACTACAGACTACACAGCCATTCAGGCGCCATGGACGTCAGGACTTCCACTCTTACGCTACATG
Organism: Labeo catla; assembly: GCA_012976165.1. Taxonomy (NCBI): domain Eukaryota; kingdom Metazoa; phylum Chordata; class Actinopteri; order Cypriniformes; family Cyprinidae; genus Labeo; species Labeo catla. Next base: position 7,887 of record VONZ01002981.1, on the reverse strand, counting down.
GTTTTCTGTGTCAACATGTAGCTTGTATGACATGTTACCATCCATGTCGTATGTGTCAACAGTTATGGTTCTGAAAAGAACTATTACACCTAATTAAATCTAGGACAGGACACAGAATAAGATATATGTGCCTGTAACTATTTCAAGTTACATGAATGGAAGATGGGGCTTAATGTTAACAAACATAGGCTATAGAATGGATTTATGGAGGTTTAAATTTGAATAATGTGAGAGTTACTAGAACTCTCAAAGGGGGGACTGAAGGATTACAAATTTAAGAAACTGTTTAAAATATGCTGATCCTATTGTTGGATTACAAATTTCTAAAAGGTTATGTATATTGTGATTTAGCAGACAGCCCAAGCCCTGAGACGGTAACCTTTTGTCTTTATACATTTCCTGAGCATCTGGCAGGTTTCCCAAGTTAAGTGTGAAGTCTAAGCTCAAGGTACAACCGTGCCTTTTGTTTAGCACCTTTGCATTTGAATGACACTTGTATGCTAAATAGATCAAGGCTGAGAAAAATCTTTTACTGGGCTGATTTCCTGTATTACATTTGCATGCTTTGTTTAGATTGATTCCACCTCTATGTACTCCGCCTCCTTCAAACCTATATACTTTGCTGTGCTGAGATATTGTCAGACTTTTGAGGACTGCAGAGCTACGCAGAGCATTCTCAATAAAGAATTCTGCTGAAGACACCCAAGAGTCTCCTGGTCTTCGCTTCTGAGTTTCCAACACTATGTTCTGACACAGCATCACGTGAAAACCTAAGGTGCAGTACATTGTATTTAGCATTTAAGGTAAATATGATGACATCAGACAAATGATTCTCTCAAGCAAAGTTTGTAGCAAGAGGTTCCTGCCAGTTCCTGTTGTCTTATTGTAAGTCAAATGAGCCAGATTACTGAGATGTTCACCTTTTGTTTGTAATGGCTCTTGGTACCTCTGCCCAGTCTTTGAGTAGTTATGATGATTGGATTAGGACTGGTGTAAATGGTGCAGGCTGCTATACCTAAATACTTCATTTGCATGCTTTGTTTGGGGTCGTCACCCAGGTGCTTTGTCTCCAGATCTAAGCACTGCCCCCTAAATGTATATAAACTACAATGTATCACTGCCTTAGTAAGACGACTTTTTGATGATTGCAGAGCTGAGCAGCGAGTATCTGAATGAAGAGAAACTTCTGCTTCAAGATATCCAAAAACGTCTCCTGGTCTCTAAGAAAAAAATTCACAACAGTTTTGGTGCCGTGACCCGGATAGAGCTTCTCGCCAGACATCGTTCCAGACTGAATTCCAGACACTTTTTCAGCTCAACAACGATTTGGTGAGTGTTACTCTATTCAAAGAACCACTACAGACCAGTACATGTGGTTAGCCTCTGTGCCGCCAGAGAAGTGTTAACAAACAGCTGCAGGGTTTGGTTAACAGACTAGTTTTCCTCTATTCAGGTAGAGAAGATTAGCATTACGTGCTAATATCTGTTATCCTCTGTTTTAGGCAGAGAAGATTAGCGTAAAGTGCTAGTAGTTTATGTTCAGGAATCCTCTGCTTTGCCAGAGAAGGTTAACAACAGTTGTTCTCTGTTGACAAATGTATCCTCTGCTTGCCAGGGAGGTGTTAAAAGTGTATTGTTGTGTCAGAAAAACATTACAAGATGTTGATAAGGAATGCCAGGTTGATTCCCACAACTGAGAAAGGTGGACTAGCTACCCCTTTGTGGACAATGAGTTCAAATCATTGTTAGGAGAGCACATGGACTCAATAGTGACAGAGTCAGTCAGATTGGATTTGACAAAGAAATTTGGTATTGATCCAGAAAAAGTATGGTCAATTGAAGAATGCAAAAAGGTACTTGGAGCATGTATCTGAAAGAAAAACATTAAAGGCATTATCTGCTGCCACAGAGAATTTACCTTATCCTTAGCACAAGAACAAGCTCAGTGTATTGCTAAATTAAAAGAACAAAACCACTATACGATCACTAAACTTATAACCACTATACGATCAACAGAAGTCTAAAAATGTCTATGCATGAATACTGCTGGTCTGCTGTTTCTCTGTTTTCTTGTGTTGCAGGTATGTGTACATGCCATGATGTCTTCAAAAGCAGCATCCTGGAGTAAAGCATCACCTCAGACATCCATGAACAAGCTTCATGAGGACAAAGAGTCATCTGAGTGAATCTACGTGGGAAATGGACTACAGAAAACTACAGACTACACAGCCATTCAGGCGCCATGGACGTCAGGACTTCCACTCTTACGCTACATGGTTTTCTGTGTCAACATGTAGCTTGTACGACATGTTACCATCCATGTCGTATGTGTCAACAGTTATGGTTCTGAAAAAAACTATTACACCTAATTAAATCTAGGACAAGACACAGAATAAGATATATGTGCCTGTAACTATTTCAAGTTACATGAATGGAAGATGGAGCTTAATGTTAACAAACATAGGCTATAGAATGGATTTATGGAGGTTTAAATTTGTATTATGTGAGAGTTATTAGAACTCTCAAAGGGGAGACTGAAGGATTACAAATTTAAGAAACTCTTTAAAATATGCTGATCCTATGTTCTGACATAGCATCACGTGAAATCCTAAGGTGCAGTACATTGTATTTAGCATTTAAGGTAAATATGATGACATCAGACAAATGATTCTCTCAAGCAAAGTTTGTAGCAAGAGGTTCCTGCCAGTTCCTGTTCTCTTATTGTAAATCAAATGAGCCAGATTACTGAGATGTTCACCTTTTGTTTGTAATAGCTCTTGGTACCTCTGCCCAGTCTTTGAGTAGTTATGATGATTGGATTAGGACTGGTGTAAATGGTGCAGGCTGCTATACCTGAATACTTCATTTGCATGCTTTGTTTGGGGTTGTCACCCAGGTGCTTTGTCTCCAGATCTAAGCACTGCCCCCTAAATGTATATAAACTACAATGTATCACTGCCTTAGGAAGACTTTTTGATGACTGCAGTGCCAAGCAGCGAGTATCTTAATAAAGAGAAACTTCTGCTTCAAGATATCCAAAAACGTCTCCTGGTCTCTAAGAAAAAATTCACAACACATGTGAATTCTGTTGACATCCAAATACAGTAGTCATCATTAACTAAGCATTAACTTCTCATGACTATCATGTGTGTGGCCCCTCAACTGAAGTGGTGACTTGGTCCTTTGAAATACTGAAAACCAGTTTGTTATTAATGAAAGCATAATTGTGAAATGACATGAATATGAACATGAAAGTTTAAGCTTTTGCACACAATAGGCCTCATTCATGAAACACGAGCAGAACAAATTTATGTTTAAACCATTCGTAAAGCTGTTCTGACATAAACTGAATTCATGAAAATTATCATGTATTTTCAAAATGTTAGTACACCTGCTCCTTACCACGTGTAAATGGTGCATAAAATGTTCTGTGTTCTTTTTTAGCAATCTGATGACACTGAATTTTGATGCACTGCCATAATAAATACAAGTTAACTTGCCCTTGCCTTTTTTATTTTTTTATTTTTTATAGCTGAGTTGATAATTGTAAAACACAACGCTCGTCACCAGCTGTAAATAGAGGAGTAGTCAATACTGGTTAGTGCTTTTTATATTTAGTAAAATTCTTAAAAATGAAATGCTAGTAATACGTTGTCGCTGTGGACATCCTAAATCATAGCAACCAAAGCACCTCAGCTGGAAAAACGCTGTGCCACCAAAGTGTTCTCAATTGTGTCACCGGCTGGCCATTTTCAGAAGAGCGTCTGACGTTTTTTGCATCTGACTAAAACTCTTTGGTCGACACACGTTAATGAATTATTTATTATTAGCCTATTAATCTTTTTTTCACTTATGCAATATACTGGAACCAAACCTGAGAAAGCAGACCAGATATTCCATTGCGTTCCTGGACACGCATTTTGCATAGCTGTAATTTATAGGCGGGGATTATTATCAGATCGGACGTTTATGAAGCATTTGTGAATCCAGAGGAGAGTTTTTGGGAAGGTCTCTTTTACGCGCGAATTGCTCAGAAATGACTAATATATTTAGTAATAAGTTTCATGAATGAGGCCCATTGTACCCAAAACACAAAAGGACTTTGATCTTAACTTTCTGCTTTATTCCTAAACCTATCTATTAGCTTTTTATTATTATTATTTTTATTTTTTGTAAACCCTTTAACAGCTTTTTGGTTTTGTAAAGAACTTTCAAATATACAGGCATTTAAAGTTCCACCCTGGTTTCATTGTTTATTGTCATGAATCCTGTCCGGTCTGCCTGCCATCAGAGATCGTCTGTACATTTCACGAACAGTTCACATCACACAGACTGTTGCACTCTACCCCGGACTACGTCTCCCATCAACCATTGCACTGATTGCGCTAACATCTGTAGCCAATCAGACGCTCTATATAAGCCCCAGACTTCCCCCTGTGACTCACGGAGTATTTTGGTTTTGCATTGTTGTTTTGCGTGTCTTTCTAGTTCCCGTGTTCTCAGTGTTTAGCTTTCTCGCCTGGCCATCTCGTTTCGTCTGTCTCGCTGCCTGCCTTTTGGACCTCTCGCTCGTTTCACGGATTACCCCTTTTCCCCCCCGGGTTACGTTCGCCATTCATTGACCCACGCCTGCTGCACAGACTATCCCCACGTCTTGCCTTCGTTTTACGTGCTTGCTATTGCTCTGACCCTGCCTGTTTTCACTATGTCTCTGTCTCGTCTCAATAAAAGCTTGCATTTGGATCTGCTCACCTCTTGTCTCCCTCTCCATGTTACATTTATATGTAGGTATTAGTACGTAAAATTTACAAGCACAACACATACATGTTAGTACATTTTTATTGATGCTGAAACGTACAATTTAGACATAATTCAACATTTAAAACGTACGAAACGCTACGTATTTTTAGCAAAAAAACAAACAAAAAAACAACAAAAAAAATAAATATATATAAATTGTATCATTTTATTATTAAGCAATTTAGATGTTTAGACCCCCTTAAACCTACCCATTTTATAGTGAATAGAAAAATATATAAAATGTAATTAACCTAAATATGCAGGGATTACCATTTTGTTAACAATACAGCAGAAAAAAAATGTTATTATATATGTAATACCACTCCTACCTCTAATCCTAACGAAGTTCTATCGCTGTTGTCAGGGATGGATCAGTAGACAGATGCAATTGCAGGTATGATCTCTTTATTGAGATGAAAGCAATCCAAATAGTTCAAAAAAACAAAGAACATAATCCAAAAGAGAGCAGGCAGTTGTAACAGTGAGTGAGAGGCGAGCGGATCCATTTGCAAGCTTTTATTTACAGGACGAGACAAAGACATAGTCGAACGGGCAGGGTCAGAACAACAGCAAACAGGTATAACCAAGGCAAGACGTGGGGATAGTCCGTGTAGCAGGCGTGGGTCAATTAGTGGTGAACATAATCCATAACGAGAAGCAGAGGGATAATCTGTACAAACGAGCTAGAGTCCAGAAGGCAGGCGGCGAGAAGACGAAACGAGAAGGCCAGGCGAGAACGCTAAACTAAGGGAAACTAGGAAACTCGGGAACTAGGAACTAGGGAACTAACGCGAATCAACAATGAAAACACCACAATGATAACCACAATACTCCGTGAATCACAGAGGGAAAGACCGGGGCTTTTATAGCGCACCTGATTGGCCACAGGTGCTGACTCAATCAGTGCGCTGGATGATGGGAGTAGTAGTCCGGGGTGTAGTATAACAGTCTGTGTGATATGGAAAGGCGAGAGCGACATCTGGTGGTGAGCGGACCGAAGGTCACCGACCAGATTCATGACAGAGCCCCCCACCAAAGAGCGGCTTCCAGACGCTCCAACCCACCAACAGTCCAAGGGAGCGGTGGGGCGGGGGCGAGACAGGGCGAGGGTTGAAGGACCAGGTCCATGCGGAGGACCAGGTGACTGAGGCAGGACCGGCAGGGCAGGAGCCCTCCAGGGCGGGGCAGGAGGTGGAGCAGGAGGCGCTGGAGCCCTCCAGGGTGGAGCCGGAGACGGAACAGGAGGCGCAGGAGGTGCAGGAGCCCTCTAGGGCAGAGCAGGAGGCGCAGGGGCCTTCCAGGGCAGAGCAGGAGGCGCAGGGGCCCTCCAGGGCAGAGCAGGGACCCGCATCATGGACTGGGACCTGGGAAGAGCAGGGACAGAGGAGGCAGACAGAACAAGGAGAGAAGAAGAGAGTTCATAGCCGGCCCTTGTGGCCGTGACAAGGCCAGGCATAGGTACGCTGACTGGGTGAGGATTATAGGGTGCTACCACCGTGCAGGGAGCTAGGACAGACGTCTCCATTTTACGAGGTTCTGCAGCCTCAGCCGCCACCTCCGGGGAAACTGTGGCGGGCATCTCAGCCACTGGGGAAGCCACAGTTGGTGCTGCCACCTCCAGAGGCTCTGCAGCGAAAGCTGCCATCTCTGAAATCTCAATGGTGGTATCCGCGGTCCATTTAGGAGGATCTGCCGTCAGCTCCATCACCTCAGGGGGCACTGGCGCAGATTCACGATCAGATGAGACCTCTGGAGCAGACTTGAGATCAGACAGGACCTCTGGAGCAGACTTGTGAACAGACGTGACCTCAGGAGCTGACTTGTGAACAGATGTGACCTCAGGAGCACAGTGTGCAGCCCACACACACCAAATGGCAACCACCATTAAGAGAAGAGCTGCAGCAGGTGGCAGGACCTCTTTAATGGTTTGATTAGAAGGAGCTGATGCCACTGGGATGTTTGCAGCCCGCACTGACACTAGTGGTGGGTCCAGCACGCTGGCCATCATGATAGGCCGTGACCTTGGGGTGTCAGACGAGACATGGCGAGGCTCTGGGCGGTCAGACGGGACGTGACTTGACTCTGGGCGGTCAGACGGGACGTGACTTGGTTCATGGAGATCAACTGAGGCTTGACTTGGCTCGTGGAGACCAGCTGTGGCTTGACCCGGCTTGTGAAGTTCAGTAGTGACTTGGCTAGACTCATGGCGATCAGCAGTGACTTGACTTGACTCGTGAAGATCAGCGGTGACTTGACTTGATTCGTAGAGACCAGCTGTGACTTTGCTTGACTCAGGAACAACAGCTGTATCTTGACTTGACTTGGGAGAAACAGCTGTAGCTTGACTTGACTTAGAAAGAGCAGCTCTGACTTGCCTTGACACAGGAAACACAGCTTTACCTTGACTTAACCTGGGAAACACAGCTGTAACTTGACTTGACACTGGAACAACAGCCATAACTTGACTTGACCCGGAACAACAGCTGTAGCTTGACTTGACTTTGGAAGCTTGACTAGACTTGGGAACAACAGCTGTAACTTGGCTTGACTTGGGAGACGCAGCCGTAACTTTGCTTTGACTCAGGAAACACAGCAGCAACTTGACTTGACTCAGGAAACACCAGCTGTAACTTGGTTTGACTAGGGAAACACAGCTGTAATTTGACTTGACTCTGGAAAAGCAGCTGCAACTTGACTTGACTCAGGAAACACAGCTGCAATTTTACTTGACTCTGGAAACGCAGCTGCAACTTGATTTGACTCGGGAAATGCAGCTGTAACTTTGCTTGGCTCTGGGGTAGCAGCTGTGACGTGATGGAGCTCCGTTTTCGCCGCCATTTTGTGAACGGGCTCCGCCATCGCTGCCATCTTGTGAGCGCGCACCGGCGTGGCCGCCATCTTGCGAACGGGCACCGCTGTCGCCGCCATTTTGTGCACGGGCTCCACTGTTGCCGCCATGGTGTGAACGCACTCCGCTATCTCCGTTCCGGATGCGGCGGCGACCGCTATCTCCGTTCCGGATGCGGCGGCGACCGCTATCTCCGTTCCTGACGCGGAGGCGGCTGCGCTCGCTGTTTCTGACGTGGC